>SKCR01038369.1:0-102992 GCA_019454045.1 Zanthoxylum bungeanum
GCCCAATTAAATAATTAAGGTCCATTTTCGCATTTTGACTTTATGGAAACAGTTTTGGCCCAATTGGATCCAACCAATTTAGCCTAAACCTAACTTGGTACAACCAAGCCAATTAGCCCATTTACAACATTAAAAGCCCAAATCCAATTTAAGCCCATTAATTAAATCACAAAATCCAATTTCACATTTAATTAACCTAAGTGTATAACATAATTAATTACCCAATAAATATTCCAAAATACCAATTAGCCCAATTAATCATGCTCATTAACAACAAAACATGTCCAACACATTTTATCAAAAAATCAAACCCAATTATTCATGCTATAGTCTCGGCAATGGAGGGGATTTTATGTCCAATTCAAATTCAATCCAATTAAATCAAATTCAACAATAAATCAACATTCCCAATTGATTTCCAACTCATCTAATGAATCAAAATCAAAAAATCCAAGACAATTAGGGCATCATGTATTTTCGGGCAAGCCTAACATTTTGGCCAAATTGTTCCAAAAACCATTTTTCTTGAAATTGATCCAATCAATCTTCAATTAAAACACATTTAAGGCATACTCAATCATCCAATTTCATAAAATCATGGTCAAATTCCATTTTACCCAATTTTAAACCCTAAATCAAAGTTTCATGTTTTTAATCGCTCTGATACAATTGTTGGAGTTCTACGGTCCCGAGGATCGAATATCAAGCATAAAACATATATGAATACAAACGAGGAAGTTGCGGAATACTTACATCGAGCGGTTGAGCGATGCGGTGGACAACAAAAATTGTTTTTAAGCCCTTTGAAGCTCCTCCAAGGTCTCGGCAGTGGGCTTTTTGGTTGTCCTCAAATTCGGCCATGGAAGGGTAAATCAAGCTCCAAGCTTTGTTGTATAATTCCATGCACACAAGTGGGTTTCCCTATCACCTTCGTAAGTCTCTTTGAGTGCTGGCTCTCTTGATTTTTGCCACAACAATCACCACATTTCTTCTTCATTGCTCACGGTTTTTTCCCAGAAAAACAGAAGAAAACAGCCCACTTTGGGCATTAGGAAGAGAGAAGATAGGAGAGAGAGAGAGAGAAATGTGTTATGGTTAAATTGATTTCCAAAACCAATTAATAAAACATATACCAAAAGCTTTCAAAAAGTCAACACAAATTTGGCTCCAAAATGGCATTAAATGCTATCAACCACTCACATCACTATTTACATCAATCAATCAATCAAGTGACAAGTTGTCACATCACTCAAAGTGACTAATGATTTGACGCTTGATGCGACTAGCGATTTGACGCTTGATGTGACTTGCGTGCCGCACTCGAATTCGAAATGCGAATGCGCTCGCAAACACTCCCGGGCTCGGGTTCGCTAATTCCAAATTAACGAATTTTTCGTTGCAACGTAATTAAATGATTATGCCTAGCGAATTCACTATTCACGTCGCTAACGAATTAATTCTAAATTAACTTGTTCGCCCGAATTAAAATCTAATTTCAATTTCGCGTCGAAGTCCAATTTCGTATAATTTATCGAATATATTATTTTATCGATTAATTCCAAATTAATCTTTATATCTCTTTAAATGATATTTTATCCCAGATAAAATATCTCCGCAATTAATCCCAGATTAATTTTCTCTCTCATCTAATTAAACCCAGATTAATAAAGTGCGAGTCATACGTCATCAGTGAATCTTCGGGAAGCGACCCATGAGATCCCCGGATATGTTGGCAGTAAATTAGGTCGTTGGACTGGATATGAATACGTAAGTACCTAGTACTACGTTGTAACCGATTTACAATACAAGGTTGGCTTCTAGCAAAGCGCCATGCCTACCCAATTCTCCAGAAATATCCTTACAAGAATAATTGATCTATATCATGTGTAGTATACACAGTATTGCGTATTTCGATCCAGTATCGGATGATCACATGCAAGACCTGGGGCTGGTACAGTGTCTGCCCCGTACGAAGCATATATCGGATTACTAGCAACTAGTCTCTTTATTATCGGATAATCATGACCAAGTCATATTATCCCGATGGTTGCAACCCTTAGAGAACCAGTTCTGTATCACTGTGCGATCATCATCTCCATAGGACTGGAGTGATACTTCCGTCTTGACATCACACCCAACACACTACGATTCTCAATATAACTAGCAGAGGCATACACAGAACCTGTTAAAGCCCTGGACGACCAAAACCAAAGTATATTGATTGTCGCAAGTATAGTGGTGCAAGTCTCTGGTTAAGAGACCAAATACACCTACCCTGATTTCGGACTTCCATAGACACATAGTCATACTACCAATGGAATTCCGAGGGGGTCTATCTAGAGCGAAGCTGTTTCCCGTACCATCGGTAAACACAACCTCCTATTACACTTGCATGAGTATCCTATACCCAAATATATATGAGAACTATGCCGTTATGCCCTCACAACGCGCACAAGTTTAATACTAGTCTTTTTCGCATGATCGATGTCCAATCTCGATAATACTATGACTAGGGATATTAATGATTATACCTTCGTGGATTGATACTACCTCATATCATCTCAATCCAGGCACTAATCATAAGGACCTCCTATCATTTATATATCTTGGTGATCTAATCACAAATGATAAAAGTGCAATCTCCTTTGTCACATAGTTAATTTGCACAACAACACCATGATCTTTACAATAGTGATGCCATGGTCATAATTGTCAACATCCAATAGGTGGACATCCCAGTCCGAAACATATATCTTATATATGCCAATCTATCCAATATGTTGCCTAACATTTTTCCTCTGAATCAACTAAGCCTTGGCTTTGCACAAAAAACTTAATGATCCTAGTTAAGCGGAACCCATTGACCTTGGAAAGCTTCGTAATTGATGTCGATGGACAAGAAGTGATCTTGACTTTGGCCAACAAATTACAACTTGGACAAGACACCGATATGGAACAAAGCCTTCATGATTCAAACACATCCGCGATGGACAAAGGTCTTGGGCTATGGCCAACAAACCAGTGCCAATCTTGGATTTTGAGAATGAATCATTCAAAGGAAGGAAAAACACTTAATATGTGTTGAGGGTTTTTCGCGTAATTGGCAAAATTGTGTAGGCCAAAGTTGACAAAATTGGGTAAACTCATTTGAGCATCAATTGATTAAATTGTTTAGTATAGTATGCTTGAATGAGGTTGAATTGAATGTTGTGCATGATCAATTTCATGAAATTTGGTTGGATCCATTTTTCCCCAAATTTTGGGCATGACAAATTTGGGTAAAATTGATTTTGAGCATGTTTTGATGAAATTGGATGATTTAGAATGCTTAAAGTATGTTTAATTGAGGATTGATTGGATCTTTTTGAAAATGAGTTTGGAACAATTTTCCCCAAATTGCTTATGTTGGCCGAAAATTGAGACCCTAATGTCTTGGTATTTTTGTTTTGTTTGATCATTGGATGACTTAAAACAATTGGGTAATGTTGTTTTGAAGTTCAATTGAATTGAATTTTGATTTGGAACAATTTTCCCTTTTAAAGTGGGTTGGCCGAATTCAATTAGACATGAAATTCATTGTGATTTTGTTGTTTGATTCATTGGATGAGTTGAATTGATTTGGGAAATTATGATTGTGATTCAATTGGATTGAAACCGAATCGAGTTGAAAAACCCCTAATTGCCGAGACTTGAAAGCATGTAAATTGGGTTTGATTTTAATTGAATTGTGTTGGACACTATTTGGTTGTTAAAGTGCATGATTAATTAGGCTAATTGATGTTTTAGAAATGTTAATTGGGTAATTGATTGTGTATTACACTTAGGCTAATTAATTGTGAAATTTGGAATTTTATAAGTTAATTAATTTGGGCTTGATTTTGGAAATTGGGCTTGTTAGGTTGTAATTGGGCTTTTGGGCTTTGTTGTAACAAAGTTGGGTTTAGGTAAAATTGGTTGAATCCAATTAGGCCCAAAACCGAATCCAAAAGGTCCAATTATGACTTAATGGACCTTAATTATTTAATTGGGCCTAATGGGCCAAAATTAATTTAAAGGCTTATGGGGCAACTCCCGGATTGGATTTTGGTTATCGGTTTGACCCGAGTTGACCAAAAGTCCACGCCTTAAGAAATTAATTAAAAGCCCATTGGACTTGAATTAAATAAACGTTGG
Organism: Zanthoxylum bungeanum; assembly: GCA_019454045.1. Taxonomy (NCBI): domain Eukaryota; kingdom Viridiplantae; phylum Streptophyta; class Magnoliopsida; order Sapindales; family Rutaceae; genus Zanthoxylum; species Zanthoxylum bungeanum. Next base: position 4,174 of record SKCR01038369.1, read on the forward strand.
ACGTTAATCAGGCTTTGAGACCCGTTGCGATTAAATTTGGAATTTAAGTCGTAAAGGTTCGTTAATAAAGTGTAATATTTAATTTGGAATTAAATAATGAATTAGTATTAAATACATATTAAATTGGATTTAATGTTGTAGTTTAATTTAATTCAAGAATGTGTACTTTGAGTACTTATTCGAAAAAACGAGTTTGACTCGAGCAAAAATCAAATCGATGTTTGAACATTGGATGATCACTAATTATCAGATTAATTAATTGGATTAGATTGATTGATAACATGCTTGTATGAATACATGGTTGCGATGCATGAATAATGTATATCGGATGGATATTAGTCGGGTGGGACAATTTGGAAATTGTAATAAATTTGATTTATTTAATTGGACCTGCGTGTCCAGCCTTATCACCTCTATACTCTTTGTATTCTCTTCTCACCTATTCCCCTCAATTCTATGAGGTTTCTTTAGAAGTGTAGTGTAATGGGTAGAAGTAAATACATGTGCTAGCTTTGGAGAGAGAAAAATGAGAGATTTGATCTAGGATCAATGTAAAGTATCCATCCGCATATCATTATTATTTTATTTCATATGCGCTTTATTATGTGTTTAGAATGCATGTTTAAGGGTGTATGATGATGAGACCTTAACAAAGATAATAAATTGGTAGCCAATTTGCACGCGAAAAACCCTCGCTCAATATCAAGTGTTTTTCCTTCCATTGAGTGATTCTCACTCAAGATCTGAGATTGGCATTGGGTTGTTGGCCAAAGTCAAGCCCTTTGTCCGTCGAAGATGTGTTTGAATCACGAGGGCTTTGTTCCATATCGGTGTCTTGTCCAAGTTGTGGTTTGTTGGCCAAAGTCAAGACCACTTCTTGTCCATCGACATTGATTACGAAGCTTTCCATGGTCAATGGGTCACACTTGACTGGGATCACTAGGTTTGTTGTGCCAAAGCCAAGGCTTAATTGATTCAGAGGAAAAAGGTTAGGTAATACATTGGATGTATTGGCATATATATAAGATATATGTTTAGGATTTGGATATCCGCCTACTGGATCTAGGAATTGGATGGGATCCAATTGATCTTCGAGATCTACCTAGTTAATTATCATACAATTTGTTGGCCAAAGTCAAGATTGTGTGATATTTAACGGGATCCTAGCCCACTAGGAAACACGGTTTCCCGAGTACTCGACAGAGGGTTAGAGGCTCGCCGAAAAATAGTGGGAGGCAAGAATTGAATTTGCAATACTCGTTCAATTACTCGCCATACGCGCTCATTCAAATTATTTCGTCGTTAGATTAAATGTTAGTTGGACTAATATTTAAATTGTTGTTTTTATAAACAGTTGGACTGTATTATATTTGATTATATATAATTGGATTATATAATCAATATATTTGAATTAATTAATTTCAGTTTACAGTTGATTTTATAGTTGGACTATAGTAATCAATGTAATTGAGGTTAATTAATTTAGATTATATTTGATTATATAGTTGGACTATTATAATCATTATAATAAATAGTACCACAAATCGTTGATTATATAGTTGGACTATTAGAATCAAGATTTAAAAATGAAAGATTAATGTTTAAGACATAATCCTGGGCGAAAATGTATTTAAACGTTTTATTTTTCAAATTGGGAATAAATTTCAGGATGGTCCTGGAAAAATAATAACTTATTTTATTTGATAAAATAACGTATTATGCCTAAGCCTGGAATTAAGCAGATAGTAGAGCATAATCTTTGGAAGATCATGTAATGATAACTTAAGTGCTTAATCCATTATGTTTGTCATAATTATGTTCACAGCAAGTATTAAAATTGGATTTTAGATACTTAGTGTGGTACATAAAATATATATATTGATGTTCAGAATCTATTTTGAACATGATACTGACTTCAATTGAGATTTATCTGCGAATTGAAAACGGGACGAAAGTTGTTGTTTTAACCGTAGATATCTGAATTTAGGAACTACCTTCGGGTTAGTACTTAAATTTAGAAACTGTATCACGTATAACCCGCTGCGGGTGTACCTTTATATTCTTGAACACTAAAGTGTTTCATTATATAAAGATGATATTGAGATAAACACATTAGATGTGAATAACAGGATTTATATTTTGAATATAAATAATATCTCAAATATATAACATGACAAATAAATAGCTCAAATTGATTTGATCAGTTAAGAAACTTAATTGTGGCATAGTTGTCAGGGACACTACTAAACAAGAATCGTATATCCGCACTTTTGAAGAGCGGGTACTAGGACTGATTTGATTCCATTCAAATAAAGTCTACGAATCTAGTCTATTTGGGCAAAGTGCCTAAAACACTATTTACTTGGTAAAAGTGTAAATGCCACCGATCTGTTAGCCCTACTTCATAGTGAAGCAAGTGGGCCCATGTCTAGCTAAGCTAGATATGGATTTGAATATTTCGTGACCTGTACGGATGTGACATCGCGTATAGTTATGTGTTTCTTTTGAAACACAAATCGGAAACTTTTAGAGTTTCGACACGAAATAGACAAATAGATCGGCTAAAGTATTAAACCGTCATGGTAAGACTGTAATGGAAAATACTTAAGCAATAAGTTTCTAGTTTTTATGAAAGAGTATAGTATTCTTTCAAATTAAGGACTCCTCCCGGAATACGTCAGTTTGACGGTGTGTCCGAACGGATTAACCGAATTTTGTTAGACATAATAAGGTTAATCACGAGTCGCTCTGAGCTACGGTTTCCTTCAATAGGATATGTATTAACAGTGCAAAACTTATTTAGAATAAGGTTCCATATAAATCTGTTTGACAGATATCATATAGGATATGAACAGGAAAGAAACGGGGTTTCTCATTCCTGATAATTTGGGTATGCCAGGCATAACGTTTGGATGATACCAAACTAAAAGACCCAAATTGGATAAGTGCTAATATAGGTTATCCTAAGGGAAACCTTAAGTACAGTACTTATAAATCTCACATGAGAACAATGTGATTGTTGCTCACCATGCGGTTTTTTCCTGAGAGGAATACCGATATGCAGTGGTCAGTGGGAGGATAGTGATACTCGATGAAAATCGGAGTAATACTGTTCAAGGCACGAAGTCCTTAATGGAACACAAATAGTTCATCTATGATGAATCTATACCATTAATCTTCAAATACACAAGAAACTAGTAGATCAGATAAAGTCAGAAAACAACCTAGGGTATGGGTTTCTGATCTCACCCCATAAAGATGTCAATCTTATGGAGGTGTACCATCCGACTACATTATGAGGAAGTGATACGAGGTATCGACTCCCTATTATGGCAAAGTGCCATGAGTCCGAAATGGATTCCATCTATAACAACTATGTTTGGATACTAGTTGTTGTACCACAAGGCATTGTGCCTATTGGTACTATAAACGTCTACAAGGAAGACATGCATGGAAGGCAACATACCAACGTACAAAGCTGGGCTTTTGACGGAAAGGTATCGTTATCAACATTAAGTTAATAATGGTTCAACATTTTTTTTTCATGTTGCCATGGTAAATCCATTTTGAAGATGCTTGAAGATAACTGTATATTTCATTTATGAAATGTGTCAGTTATAGATCAAAATCGCTTTCCTGAAAAGGAAACCTTTTGGAGGATGTTTACAACATCCTGACGATTTTTTATAACCGACAAACAAGGTTTGCGGGTTATTCGATCCATGTTTGGATTAATACAAGCATAAGGTTCCTGGAACTGTCGTTTTGAAATAATCATAATGGTTTATGATTTGACTCAAAACGAAATAATTCTTGTGTATATAAGGAGGTTAGTGGGAGAGCGCACTGACAGTGAAATTCCCATAAAGTTATTGTTGAAAGCTTGGCTTTCAATGGAAATTCTCCGTAGAATTCTGGGGAGTAACAACCTTTATTCAAGGAATAAAGATCTACTGGGATAGATTTGGAGTTGTTAACACTCTCTGGGAAATTGTACATTTAAAATGTACTTGACCTGGTGTATCATACGCTTTGAGCATATGGATTCACAAACAGGCCGATCCGAGTGATAGTCACTGGATTGATGTTAAGAACATCTGTTAGTATCTTAGGGAACTAAAGATGCTGTCTTAGTCTATGGAGAATGAGAACTTGAAGTGACTGGGGTCATTGTAGCAAGTTTCCTATAACCGATAAAGACGACTAAAAGTCGCAAATGGTACTATATAGTTTGAATAACGGTACAGTGAGCTGTAAATCTTCCAAGTAAGATACTGTTACCGAATAAACAACAAATGCGGGTTGTTGCTGCAGCTGAAGCAGCAATAGAAGTCATTTGGGTCGATACAAATCTAATTAGATTAGATATAGTTCTGTTAGCAGCTGAGCTAGGCGTCAGCACAGGCTAAAGAATTAATGGTCTCATCAACGATCCAGATACATACTTAGATACTCATCTGATTCATTCGGATCATATATCGTGGCGATGTGATGATCGAATAAATCGCATCAAGATGATAATCATACAAATCCGCTGACGAATTCATTTCTCAGCAGTTTGAGCCAACCGTACATAGTTCGGGTGTAGGACACTTGAGTGACTGGCTATGTGCCAAGTGGGAGATTGTTGGACAAAATGACCCATAGCGTCACTATTTGCACAGATCATTGTGTTGTTGTAGCAAATTAACTATGTGACAAGGAAATTGCACTCTCATCATTTGTGATTAGATCACCATAGATATATAAATGAAGATAGGTCCCTATGATTAGTTCCTGGACTGAGAATGATATGAGACAGTATCAGTCCCCGAAGGTTTAATCATTAAATATCCCTAGCCGGAGTATTATCGAGACTGGACATCGATAATGCGGAATAGGCTAGTATTGCACTTGTGTGCGTTGTGAGGGCACAACGACATAGTTCTCATATATATAAGTATCAGATACTTATGCAAGTACGATAGGAGGTCGTGTTTCACCGATGGTACGGGAAACAGCTTCGCTCTGGATAGACCCCTCGGAATCCCATTGGTATTATGACTATGTGTCTATGGGAGGCCGAAATCAAGGTAGGTGTGTATAGTCTTAACCTGAGACTTACATCGCTAATACTTGCGATAATCGGTAGACTTTTGTCTTGGTGGTATAGGGCTTTAACCAGTTCTGCGTACACCACTTCTGGGTTTATCAGAGAGTCGTAGTGTATTGGGTGTGATGTCAAGACGGAAGTATCACTCCAGTCATAGTGGAGATGATGTCACGCAGGATATGGTATTAGTGCTCTTAAGTGCTGGCCGGCCATCAGGATATTATGACAAGGTCATGTATATCTGATTATAGAGACTAGTTACCAGACATCCGACATGTGCTTCGGACGGGGCAGACACTTATCCAGCCCCAGCCCTAGCACGTGACTATCCGATACTGGGCTGATATACACAATACTACGGTATACTACGCTTGATACAGATCTATATATTCCTGTAAGAATATTTCTTGAGAATTGGGTAGGCATGGCGCTTTGCTAGAAGCCAACCTTGTCTTGTAAATCGGTATAAACGTAGTACGAGGTACTTACGTGTTCGGACGGTCCGGTGATCGTATTTACTGCCAACATATCCGGAGATCTCATTGGTCGCTTCCTGAAGATTCACCGATGACGTATAACTCGCACTATGATTAATCTGGGATTAATCAGTAAAGAGAGAAGATTAATTTCTAGAGAGAGAAAATTAATCTGAGATTAATTGCGGAGATATTTTATCTGGGATAAAATATTAATTAAAGAGAGAGAATGATTAATTTGGAATTAATCGATAAAATAATATATTTGGTATATTATTAGAAATTGGATTTCGACGCGGAATTAAAATTAGATTTTAATTCGGGGGAACGAATTAATTTCGAATTAATTCGTTAGCGACGTGAATAGTGATTTCGCTAGACGTAATCACTTAATTACGACGCGACGGAAAATTCGTTAATTTGGAATTAGCGAACCCGAGCCCGAGAGTGATTGCGAGCGCATTCGCATTTCGAATTCGAGCGCGACACGCAAGTCACATCAAGCGTCAAATCGCTAGTCGCATCAATCGTCAAATCACTTGTCACTTTGAGTGATGTGACATGACATGTTGTCACTTTATTAAAGTGATGTGAGTTGATGTGAATAGTAAAAGTGATGGGTAAAAGGTGAAAAGCATTGATTGAAAGCTTTATTGCTTTTTTGCTTTTGACTTTTGAATAAAAAGTTTTGTATATCTTTTATTATTTTTTTACTTGGTAAATAATAATAAGAAAATACAAAAGCTTTATTTTTCTCTCCCTCCCATTAAGCTGCATACGGTTTTTAGGGTTCATTTTTGGAGCCAAAATCATCTCTCTCTCTCTCACGGTCAAGACCGAATTTCTTCATCATTTTTCTGGTTTGATCAAACAATATGAAGAAGAACAAGTGCTAACACACACCATGGGTTATATTATGGTGATAGGGAAACGAATTTGTGAGCTTAGATTTGATTTTGGAGCTTGAAGCTTGGAGCTTCAATGGTGGTTCATCAATGGCCGAATATGGAGGAGTTTAAAACGCCCAAAACCGCACAGCCCACTGTCAAGGAGAGCTACTGCCGAACTGCTTGGAGGAAGAAAATGGCTTGTGTTCTTCTTCGCATCAAAACCGACCATTGTGAGTATATTCCGCACCTCATATGTTGTGTATTCATGCGTTTTCTTGCTTGATTTGTTGATCTTGGGACCTATATTAGATCTCAACAATAGGCTGGACACGTAGGTCAGATTAATAAATTCTAAATTTATTACAACAATTTCCAAAATTGCCCCACCCATCTAATATCCATCCGATATACATTATTCATGCATCGCATTCATGTATTCACACAAAGCATGTTATCAATCAATCTAATCCAATTAATTAATCTGAATATTAATGACCATGAAATATTCAAACAACGATTTGATTTTGCGCGAGTCCGACTCGTTTTGCGAATAAGTACTCAAAGTACGAATTCTTGAATTATATTAAACTACAAAATTAAATCCAATTCAATTTACATTTAATACTAATTCATTATTTAATTCCAAATTAAATATCACACTATATTAATAAACCTTTACGACTCAGATTCCAAATCTAATCGTTATGGGTCTCAAATCCCGATTAACATCCAATGTCAATTTAATTAAAGTCCAATGGGCTTTCAATTAATTTCTTAAGGCATGGACCCATTAGGCGCAATTAAAATTTAAAGGTCCATTAGTTGCATTTGGTCTTTATGGATATGGTTTTGGGCCCAATTGGATCCAACCAATTTAGCCTAAACCAAACTTGGCCCAACCAAGCCCATTAAGCCCAATTACAACTTTTCAAGCCCAATTCCAAAATAAGCCCAATTAATTTAATTCCAAAATTCCAAATTTCATAATTAATTAACGAAAGTGTATGCCATAATTAATTAACCAAATTAATATTTCCAAAACACCAATTTACTCAATTAATTATGCTAATCATCATTAATACATGTCCAACGCAATTGAATCAAAATATCACATCATTTTACATGCTTATAGTCACATCATTTTAGGGTTTTTCATGTTCGATTCCGAATTCAATCCAATTAATTCCTAAATCAACATTCCCCAAATGATTTCAACTCATCCAATGATCAAAATAAAAAAATACCATGACATTAGGGCACATTAACCATTCGGCCAAGCCTATGATTTTGGGGAAAATTCATCCAATTCGATTTTTGTCAAATTGATCATGCATAACACCATGTTATCATAATTTAAGCATACTTTCATGCTCAAATCAATTTTGCCCATTTTTTACCCAAATAAACTTTCATGCTCAAAATGGCTCTGATACCATTGTTGGGTTTCTACTTTAGTCCCGGGATCAATTCAAGCAATGAAACATATATATGAATACTCGTAAAAGTATGGCAGAATCATACTTACAACGATCGGATTTTGCGATGCGAGGAACCACAAAATCTTCAAGCTTTTCCCAAAAGAGGCTCTCGGCTTTCAAAATTTTGAGCTCCAAAAATTTGGCCATGGTGTCTTCCAAGCTCCAAGCTTGTGATGTGATTCCATGCCCACAGGTGGGTTTCCCTATCACCTTTGTATGGCTCCTAAATGTGCTAGCACTTGGTAATTTTTGCCACAAAAATCACCATCTTCCCTTTCAACTTTTGGTCATGGAAGGAAAAAATGAGAGAGCTCATTTTCTTTGAAATGGGCGTGAGATGTGTAGAAGGAAAGAGAGAATGAATTATGTATTTTTTGATTTAAAAAATCTAATACAAAAAACAATTACCAAAGTCAAATAAGGTACTAGCCATTAAAGCCTTCAACTACACCCATCAATCAATGAATAGTGACTAGATGTCAATCACTCAAAGTGACAAGACATCCATCACTTGATTGACTAGTGATTTGACGCTTGATGTGACTTGTGGGCCGTACTTGAATTCGAAATGCGAGTGCGCCCGCAAACACTCCTGGTCTCGAGTTCGCTAATTCTGAATTAACAAATTTTCCGTTGCGACATAATTAAATAATTATGCCTAGCAAAATCCCTATTCACGTCGCTAACGAATTAATTCTAAATTAACTCGTTCGCCCGAATTAAAATCTAATTTCAATTCCGCGTCGAAATCCAATTTCGTATAATATATTGAATATATTATTTTATCGACTAATTCCAAATTAATCGTTCTCTCTCTTTAATTAATATTTTATCCCAGATAAAATATCTCTGCAATTAATCCCAGATTAATTTTCTCTATCATCTAATTAATCTCAGATTAATAAAGTACGAGTCATACGTCATCGGTGAATCTTCAGGAAGCGACCCATGAGATCCCCGGATATGTTGGCAGTAAATCCGGTCGTCGGACTATCCGAACACGTACGTACCTATTACTACGTTTTTACCGATTTACAAGACATGGTTGGCTTCTAGCAAAGCACCGTGCCTACCCAATTCTCCAGAACACGTGCCTACCTAGTACTACGTTTTTACCGATTTACAAGACATGATTCAGACTTCCATAGACACATAGTCATACTACCAATAGAATTCCGAGGGGTCTATCCAGAGCGAAGCTGTTTCCGTACCATCGGTAAACACAACCTCCTATTACACTTGCATGAGTATCTTATACCCAAATATATGAGAACTATGCCGTTATGCTCCCACAACGTGCACAAGTGTAATACTAGTCTATTCCGCATTATCGATGTCCAATCTCGATAATACTATGACTATGGATATTTAATGATTAAACCTCCGTGGAATGATACTGTCTCATATCATCTCAATCCGGAACTAATCATAAGGACCTTTTATCATTTATACTTCTTGGTAATCTAATTACAAATGATAAAATAACAATTTCCTTTGTCACATAGTTAATTTGTACAACAACCCCATGATCTGTACAAATAGTGATGTTATGGGTCATAATTGTCCAACACTGTGATGGTGACACATGGCACGTCGCACGTTAGCAAGTCCAATTTCACAGATTCTGACACGTTGACCCGGCACACATTAGCAGCTCTGGTGCATGTTAGGCGTCGCGACGCGCCAAAATTACCAAAATGCCATTTTTTCCAGTTTTCACTATTTTGCTCCAAATCAACTCCAGAATGTCCTCAAACTTTATTTATCTACAAAATAACACAAAACACATCAAAATATTCACAAAACTCAAGAAACTATACAAAATATTAGGTTAAATGAGTGGGAAATAGTGATAGATTTACCACTCATCACACCCCCAAACATAACATTTTGCTAGTCCTCGAGCAAAACGTATAATAAAATAACATAAATAAAATTTAACTAAGCCACTTTCGTAGGGATCACGATTGCATTTAGAGTATGCAACAAGCCTTTAAACCCTTAGGTGTCCCTAGTGGATGAGTTGTAGTCTTGTGAGGGTTTACAACAATGATACCCACTAATATTTTACAAAAGTAAAAAGGTAGTGAAACTAATGCACACAAAAGCAAAAAGACAAGCGAAAAGAGAATAAAGATGTTAGTGACTAATCAGGTGAAACTTCTACTCAATGTTACTAGTTGTTTTCTTTCTTTTTAGATTACCGAATAAGTAAATTCTCCGATTATATTTACCATTCTCCATATACACAGCCAATAAAATATTAAACAACTCATTTTTGCCCACAACAGTCACAAGTGCAGTTGAGAAGAGAGTAATATTTTTGTCCTAAAGTTTTATCAGAATTAACACCTTTTTGTAGCAATGGAATAATTTTTCTGATTCTTCTGATTTTTTCTTTGATTTTTGATTGTTTTTATTTATTTACAGTATCTTCCATCTATGTAGCGAGTGTTGGGTCGGTGACTCCCAAACCAGTTGGCTTTAGGGTAGAAGGTGTTAAGACACCCTTACGGACTTAATTACTCAGACTTCAGATATATATATTTTTGCAGCATCTTTGATCCATGTAGCGAGCTTTGGGCCAGTGACTCCCAAACCAGATGGCTTTAGGGCACTAGGTGTTAAAACACTCTTACAGACTTAATAACTCGGACCTCATATGTTTTTTTTTACTCCATCACCTTTTGAGATGCTTCCTCCAATTAAACTAGAGCATTGAATATTACAAACTTTTCAATTATAGCTCATGTCCGTATGTTACCATGTATGTTCATAATACCTGCTAACTGAGCATATGAAGATCCATTTTAGTCAGCATTATGGAGAATTCACAAATTAAATAATTCAAAAGGAAATAAACAAAAATTAACTTGTTCCGAATTAGGTTTGAGATACGTCTCAGGAGTGGAAACTCCTTACTCAGCTATCTCTTACCAATTTCACCTTTTTAGTCAAAATAAAAACAAAAACGCAAAATATTTTTGTAATTTTTGAAAATTTTTAAATTTTTTTTTTTGTATTTTTCGAAAAAATTTGGACTAAAAATAACACACAACTAAAAACAAGATACTGATCAACTAATTCCTTCCCCCAAACCTAAATGAGACATTGTCCCCAATGTCTTAAACAGCAGAAGAAAAGTTTAGAAGATATTACCTGGTTAGCTGAAATTCTACACGAAAAGTTAAATGTTAAGATCCAGATTAATCTGACGCCTCTTACCACGATCGTCTTCGGACCAATTTATCTTTGAAATGACAGGGTCAATTGCGGTTCATAGGTTAAGATTTGGTCAATTAGATCCGAAGCAGTTCTGGCAGTAAAGAGGAGTTCTTTCATAGGTTTTGACACGAACCCATTTCTCTCGGCATCATTAAGAAATACACAAAGAAAATCATAAAATCCTGCAACGTTGTACAATCCAAGCGGTTTTTGGTGTATGTTCAAGTTTGCCCAAGATAACACTATAAAAATTTTCTCCAATGTACCCAAGCCACCTAGCAAAGCAATAAAAGCATCAGCACGGTTAATCATTTCTACCAATCATTCAAACATACCTGGCACAATTAGCTCTTCTCCGTTTGATGGTCCAATAAGATTTACTTCTGCCAAGGGTTTTGGGATGATTCACAAAACGTGATTGCCTTCTTCCTGTACAGCTTTTAAAACGATCCCCATAAGTCCAAGATTTCCTCCGCCATATACTAAGTGCATATTCCTTGCAGCTAAGACTCGACCCAATTCATGTGCTACTTCCACGTATTGTGGCTTAACACCAACACTAGTACCGCAAAACACACAGATGTTTTCAACTCGTCTTCTTGAAGTGGCTTCCATGTTTTATTCTGGATGTCTTCAAAAGTGCAATGATGAGTTGAATTTATAATACCTGAAACGGGTGAGTAAAATAATAGCACTAGTACCTGCCAAATGGCAATTATTAGTTAAACTGTAAAATAAATCGTGATTGTCAAAAAGGTCTGGATCCTGTCGGAGAAAATAAAAGAAAACAACAAATCAAATCACAATTATTAGGAAAAGACAAAGAGATATAATATGTACAAGAAAAGTAGCGGCTTGATTGACGTCTATGTGTTAGGGACAAGATTCCCATCCAATTTTCTTATAAATTGGCAAATAGGGTCTTTTTGAGTCAGATTCCCAAGACTTAACTGTTGTCTTTCTTTTTGAAATTGTGTATGTAATTTGCGAAAGGCTATGTGAACATATCCACTGGGATGCGTCTCAAAAGTCGAAGATATATCATATAAAGACTCCTTACTCAAGCCATCCCTAATGAATTTAATTTGGTCTTCGCGATTATCAGACACCATTCCTAAGGAACGACAATGAGTATTGCAATTCCAGCGTGCACATTTGTAACAAACACCCATTTTCTTAGCTCTACGTTTCTTTGCATAGGTGCTTCTTCCAAAACCAGGCAGATGTGAAATAAAATAGTCAGAAGACTCACCTGCCAATCAGACTCGTGCTTCAATTACCCAAAAAATATCAGTTGGAATACCTTTGATCATCAGTAGTCTTATCCGTTCGAAGTGAGCTTTGTAGACTTTCATCAGAGATTTTTGAGGGGGAGAAGGAAATTTCTTGTGAAGATTTGCTAGAGCTTATTTCATCTTGAAATGACTTAATCTGTAAAAACTAAACACACCAAATTAAATAACACCAAACCACAATATATACAAAAATTACATGGGTTGCCTCCCTGCAAGCGCTAAGTTTAAAGTCTTCAGCTAGACGTGACTTCTCGAACGTTAGGCTGGATCTGAAAGTGTGACATTTTTTTTTGTCGCTCAAATGATTATCCCCAGTGGTGCTTGACACGCTGACTGTTAACCTTGAATGTGTTGTTGGTATTGGGATCCAGTAATTCAACAACTCAATATGGTAAAACCTGAGTGATCACAAATTGAACTGACCACATAGATTTCAACTTTCCAGGGAAAAGTTTCAACCTCGAGTTGTACAACAACACCTGCTGTCTTGGTTCCAACTGTCTGTGCACTATTTTTCGGTCATGCCATTTTTTGGTATTTTCCTTGTACAATTTGGCATTCTCATAAGCCTGTAGGTGAAATTCCTTCAATTCGTTGAGTTGGTGAAGTCTTTTATCTCCTACAGCTTGTGAATCAAGATTAAACTTCTTCAGTGCCCAGTACGCCTTGTGTTCAAGCTCAATTGGCAGATGACACACTTTCCCAAACACCAATCGATATGGGGACATACCAATGGGTGTCTTGTAAGCTGTCTGGTCGGCCCATAATGCATCATCTAGTTTTGTAGACCAGTCCCTCCTTGTTGATCCAACGGTTCTCTTTGGGATTCTTTTGATCTCCCTATTTGAAGCCTCAACCTGTCCATTTGACTGTGGATGATAAGTTATGGCAACCTTGTGAGTAACTCCATATTTGGATAAGAGTGCATCGATGTGTTCCGAACCGAGTGAAAATGTTCTTTTTCAGGAATTTGATCACCACTTTTGAATCATTGCATGGCAATGAAATTGCTTCAACCCATTTGGAGACGTAGTCTACAACAACCAGAATGTACAGGTTTCCGAATGATGGAACAAAGGGTCCCATGAAATCTATACCCCACACATCGAATATTTCCATTTCTAGAATGTTTTGCAATGGTCCTTCATTTCTCCTTGAAATATTTCCCGTTCTCTGGCACCCGTCACATTGAAAAGCAAAAAGATAAGCATCTTTAAAAATAGTGGGCCAGAACAAACTTGATTGAAGAACTTTTGCTACAGTTTTATTTCGGCTAATTTGTCCTCTATATGGTGATGAATGACAGTGCTGTAAAACACTGTTGACTTCCTCCTGTGGAACACACCGTCTCAATAATTGATCAGCACAATGTTTAAACAGGTACAGTTCATCATAGTCATAGTGATTGACTTCTTTGAAGAACTTCTTCCGTTGCTGAGTTTTCCATTCCAACGGCCATTTTCCTGACACAATATAGTTAACATAGTCAGCATACTAAGGGACTTCATGTTGTTTTATGGCAAATAACTGTTCATCTGGAAAATTTTCTTTGATTGACAGTTCTTTTCCAACTGTTTCTCCATTCTCGATCCCCGATAGATGATCTGCAACTTGGTTTTCTATCCCTTTCCTATCTCGAATCTCCACATCGAATTCTTGCAGAAGAAGTATCCAATGCATCAATATGGGTTTGGCATCTTTCTTCGTGATCAAGTATTTGATTGCTGAATGATCTGTGTAGACCACAACTTTGTGACCCAGCAGTTATGAGTAAAATTTGTCAAAAGCGTACACAACTGCGAGCAACTCATTTTTGGTGGTTGTGTAGTTGAGTTGAGCTTCATTCAAAGTTCTACTGGAATAATAAATGGTGTGAAAAATCTTTACTTTGCGTTGTCCCAAAACTGCACCTACAGCAAAATCACTGGCATCGCACATCAATTCAAATGGAAGGGTTTAGTCTGGTGCTACAATGATGGGGGCAGAGACCAGCTTCTATTTTAAGATCTCAAAAGCTTCCTGGCATTCTTTGGTAAAGTTGAAAGGCACATCCTTTTCCAGAAGGTTGCAAATAGGTTTTGTAATCTTGGAAAAGGCTTTGATAAATCTCATGTAAAAACCTGCATGTCCGAGAAAGCTCCGAATCCATTTGACAGATTCTGGTGGAGGTAGTTTTTCAATTGTTTCAATCTTTTCTTTGTCTACCTCGATTCCCTTTTGTGAGATCCGGTGTCCAAGAACAATGCCTTCCTGTACCATGAAATGACATTTCTCCCAGTTGAGTACCAGGTTTGATCTTCGCACCTTTGTAACACCTGTTCCAGATTTTGCAAGCAATGGTCAAAAGAATCTCCAAACACAGAAAAGTCATCCATGAATACCTCCATACTCTGCTCCAGCATGTCTGAGAAGATGGCCATCATGCAACGCTGAAAAGTGGCGGGGGCATTACATAATCCAAATGGCATTCTGCGGAAAGCAAAAGGACCATAGGGATATGTAAATGTGGTTTTCTCCTGATCTTCTGGGGCGATGGCAATTTGATTGTACCCTGAATATCCATCCAGAAAGCAATAGAACTCATGTCTCGCCAGTCTGTCTAACATTTGGTCAATGAATGGTAGCGAAAAATGGTCATTTCTCGTGGCTTTATTCAGCTTCATGTAGTCCATGCATACTCTTCATCCAGTCACCGTTCTTGTTGGAATCAGCTCGTTCTTTTCATTGGCGACCACGGTAATTCCTCATTTCTTTGGCACACACTGCATATGACTCACCCAAGTACTATCTAAAATGGGGTAAATGATGCCAGCATCCAACCATTTGATGATTTCTTTCTTCACGACTTCCTTCATGATTGGATTGAGTCTCTGTTGATGCTCCACTGTGGGTTTGTACTCATTGTTCATCAGAATCTTGTGCATGCAAAATGATGGACTAATGCCTCGAATGTCTACTATAGTCCATCTAATGGCTCTTTTTTGTTCTTGTAACACTCTCAGTAGCGTTTCTTCATGCTCTAATGCTAGTGAAGAAGAAATAATAACAGGTAATTAAGAAGAGTTTCCAAGAAATGCATATCTGAGATGGCTCGGAAGTAACTTCAGCTCCAGCTGTGGTGGTTCTTCAATCGAAGGCTTGATTCGATCTTTCTTTCGTAGTTCCAAGCTTTCAACTGGTGGTGTCGCTTTGAATCGGAATGGTTTGTCAAGGTAGTTGATACATTCCAGGATTTCAGCATCTAGCTCGATGTCAGTCATATTGGTGATACAAGCTTCCAGTGTATCCGTGAGATTTGGCTCAGTATCCTGAATGATACTATCAACAACATCAACTCTGAAGCATTCTTCTTCCTTTTCATCACTCGGGAATTTCATGGCTTTGAAAACATTAAAGGTCACTTATTGGTCCTGCAATTTCATGGTCAGTTCTCATTTTTGCACATCAATCACAATTTTACCTGTATCCAAGAATGGTCTCCCAAGAATGATAGGTACTTCTTTGGCTTTCCTCCATGTCAAGGATGATGAAATCTGCTGGAAGAATGAGTTTGTCGACTTTGACCAGCATATCTTCAAAAACACCTCTTGGAAATACGAGTGTTCGATCAACAACTTGCAAAGAGACTGAGGTTGGCATTGCTTCTCCAATCTGTAGTTTCCTGTAAATAGAAAAAGGCATCAAGTTAACACTAGCTCCTAAATCACATAAAGCCTTACCGATGTAATGTTCTCTAATGGTGCATGGGACAGTGAAACTACCAGGATCTTTCAACTTCGGGGGAAGTTTCCTCTGAATGATGGCGCTGCATTCTTCCGTTAATGCTATTGTCTCGTAGTCCCCCAATCTCCATTTTCGTGAATGAATGTCTTTCATGAATTTGACATAACTGGGAATTTCTTCCAAGGCTTCTGAAAATGGAATGTTGATATGCAGCTTTTTGAACACCTCTAAGAATCGAGCAAACTGTTTGTCCAGTTTGTTTTTCTGAAGACGCTGAGGAAAATGTGGAGGTGGAGTGATCTGATCTTTTTCTTTTTCCTTTGTTTCTTTTTCCTCCATCTTTGGAACTGCATCTTTTGGAGCTTCCTCAATTGTTGCCTTGATTCCAACATCTTTGTTGATCTCAGTACCGCTTTTCAAAGTAATGGCTTGACATTGCTCATTCCCTATGCTCCTTGGATTTGGTTCTGTGTTGCTGGGAAGATTACCTGGTTGTCTGTAACTCTGAGCATTGGCCATTTGTCCAATTTGATTCTCCAGTGCTTTGATAGAAGCTGATTGGCTCTGAAACATAGCATCATAGTTTTTTAACTGAGTCAGCACTTCAGCTACTCCTGGTTCATTTGCGTGCTCCTGGCCTTTGTTCTGTTGCTGAAATCCAGTGGTGGATAGTTCTGCTGTTGGAATCCAGGTAATGGATTGTTATTTTGCCCTCAATTGTTGCTCCATGAAAAATTAAGATGATTCCTCCACCCTGGGTTGTAGGTGTTGGAATATGGATTGTTCTACTGTCTGTTGAAATTGTTGACATAATTCACCGTCTCTTCTAGTTGGTTTGGTTCTGGTGCTCCTCCATATGGTGAACTTGTGGATCCAGTTGTAAGAGTCTCCATGAATTTGCATATCTGATCCAGCTTGGCATTGACTGCTGTATTGGCTCCACTTTCATAAATTCCTGCAATTCTTTGGATCATGCTCCTTTCTGTTGGCCACATGGAATTGTTGTTAGCCATTTCTTCAATTAGGTCCCAGGCTTGATCTTCTCCTTTTGCCATCAAAGCTCCTCCAACAGCAGCATCGATTGTGGTTCTCATCAGTCCAGAAAGTCCATTATAGAAAGTTTGGACTTAAAGCCATTTTGGAATCTCATGGTGAGGACATTTTCGGAGAAAATCTTTGTATCTTTCCCAAGCTTCGTAGAGAGTTTTCGAGCCTTGTTGTACAAAGGATGTGATGTCATTCCTCAGCTTTCCAGTTCTGGCTGGTGGAAAGTACTTTGCAAGAAATTTGGTGGCTAGATTGTTCCAAGTTGTGATGGAACCTGCTGGTAATGAATGTAGCAAAGCTTTAGCTCTGTCATTCATAGAGTATGGAAAAACACGCAGTCTCATTGCTTATTCAGCTTCTCGGTTGTAATTGAAAGTGCCGTAAACTTCCAAAAAGTTGCTGATGTGGGTATTAGGATCTTCAGTTACTTTTCCTCTAAACTACACTGACTGCTGAATCATCTGAATGCATGTTTCGATGTCACCCGCATTTGCTGGTAAGGGAGGAAGTACAATACAAGAAATGAGTCTGTCAACCACCGGAATGGTTCTGTCTGGAATGGGAATCGATGGTACAATGTCCAAAGGTTCATGTTCCATATTGACTAGAGCTTCTTGGCCTTCTCGCTTTTCCCTTCTCAACTGTCTGATGGTTTTTTAAAATTCTGGGTCAAGCGGTTGGAGTTCAAAGCTTCTGGTTTGTCTCATGTAGTTTCTGAGAACCTGAAACACAAGAAAAAACAACAATAAGTAAAAAGAAATTATATACAATACCCAAACTGTAATCTAACCCCTTATAAACTGGTGATATTGGAATTCATCACAACCCCAGATATCTAACTTAGTTACGACACATAACTAGGGCTAGTAAAAACTTAAAAGTAAAAGACATAAAATAAAAATGCTGAAAAGTAAATGCGGAAAAGTAAATACTGAAAAGTAAAATAAAATAAAATGCTAAGGTAAAAGGAAATATTTTTACTACTACTAATTTAGATATCTCCCATAATATAATATATAAACTTGTGATAACATTACCAACCAGCCATATAGGCGGTAACCTGATTAAGTCAAATTAAGTCCAACCAGCCATTAAGGCGGTAAAAAGATTTGTCAATGAACCTGCCATATAGGCGATAAAAAAGTTTAATTACCAACCGACCAATCTGGCGGTATCCTTACTCAGTCAGGTTTAAACCAGTTTAAAATGAATTACCACCGACCAATATAGCGGTATCCTTTTTAAGTCAAATTTTAAATAGCGAATATATTATATTTAAGGGAGATTAATCTAAATAGCAATAGTAAAAGAATTACCTTTCACCCTAGCAGGGGGAAGTTACCTCATCATGGTTGAATAGTAAAAACTGTAAAAGTAAATAAAGTAAATTATTATTATTACAGAATGTAAATAAAATTATTTACAAAACTAAAATTAAAAAAAAAACTAAGTAGAAAACACCCTAATTACATAAGAGAATTCAGAGAGGAATGTACAACTGAAATCAGAAAACATAGCTCTATTTATAGGCGTCAGTAGGGGGTCGGCGTCGCGACGCGCGTGGTTGTTGTCGTGGCACGTGTGATTTTGGATAAGGTTATAAGGTGACACGTGGAAAGGTGGATGGGAGCTAAATGATTGGGCTGACGTGGTGATGATGTTGAGCTGACGTGGCGACACGTGGTGAATGGGATTATCGGCACCGTAGGATTGCGACATATGGCACACTGTGATTGGTTGATGATGACGTGGTGGTGACATGGCGCATTGACTCGGTCAACTGGTGATGTGGATGATGACATGGCTAACACGTGGAGTGACACGTGGTGATGGCGATTGTCGGCACCATAGGATGATGACACGTGGCACGACGCATGTTAGCAGATCGGCTGTGATGGTGACACGTGGCACGACCCACGTTAGCAAGTCCAATTTCTCAAATTCTGACACGTTGACCCGGCGCACATTAGCAGTTCTGGTGCATGTTAGGCGTCGCGACGCGCCAAAATTACCAAAATGCTTTTTTTTTTTTTTTCAATTTTCACTATTTTGCTCCAAATCACCTCCAGAATGTCCTGAAACTTTATTTATCTACAATATAATACAAAACACATCAAAATATTCACAAAATTCAAGAAACTATACAAAATATTTGGTTAAATGAGTGGGAAATAGTGATAGATTTACCAATCATCAGTATTGCGTATTGCGATACAGTATACGATGTCACATGCAAGGCCTGGGGCTGGAATAGTGTCTGGCCCGTACGAAGCATATATTGGATTATAAGCAACTAGTCTCTTTAATCGGATAATCATGACCATGTCATATTATCTCGTGGTTGCAACCAATTTAGAGTACCAATTTTATATCCCTGCGTGATCATCATCTCCATATGACTGAAGTGATACTTCCATCTTGACATCACACCCAATAAACTACGATTCTCAATAAACCCAGAAGAGGCGTACACAAAACCTGTTAAAGTCCTGGATGACTAAAACCAAAGCATATTGATTGTCGCAAGCACTAGCGATGCAAATCTCTGGTTATGACCAAATAAACCTACCCTGATGCGGATTCCCATAGACACATAGTCATACTACCAATGAGATTCAGCCGGGTCTATCCAGAGCGAAGCTATTTCCGTACCATCGGTAAACACAACCTCCTATCACACTTGCATAAGTATCCAATATTTAAATATATGAGACCTATGTCGTTACGCTTCTATAACACGCACAAGTGCAATACTAGTCTATTTCACATTATCGATGTACAGTCTCGATAATACTACGACTAGGGATATTTAATAATTAAACCTTTATGGATTGATACTGTCTCATATCTTATAATCCAGAACTAATCATAAGGACTTTTATCATTTATATATTCAAGTAATCAAATTATAAAATGATAAAATGTAATATCCATTGCTACATAGTTAATTTTTACAAAAACCAGAATGTCTTTCACAAATAGTGACGCTATGGGTCATAATTGTCTAACATAAAATACTTAAGCAATAAGTTTCTCAATTACTTGAAAGAGTATAGTATTCTTTCAATGTGGAATCCTCTCGGAACACCTCAATTGAGCAGTGTGTCCGAACGGAGAAACTGAATTTTGTTGGACATGATAAAGTTAATGATGAGTCGCTCTGAGCTACCATTTTTCTTCTAGGGATACGCATTAATCAGTCCAAAATTGAAAGATCCTGGCAGTTTCACTGTTCCTTGCACCATAGCAGAACATGACTTTGGTAAGGCTTTATGTGATTTAGGTGCAAGTGTTAACTTGATGCCTTTTTCTATTTTTAGGAAACTGTAGATTGGAGAAACAATGCCCACTTCAGTCTCTCTACAACTTGCTGATAGAACGCTCGTATTTCCAAGAGGCGTAGTTGAGGATGTGCTGGTCAAGGTTGACAAATCCATTTTCCCAGCAGATTTTATTGTCCTTGATATGGAAGAAGACGCAGACGTGCCAATCATCATTGGGAGACCATTCTTGGCTACAGGTCGAACCATTATTGATGTACAAAAAAGAGAATTAACCATGAGGGTACATGACCAAGAAGTAACATTCAATGTTTTCAAGGCCATGAATTTCCCAGATGATGAAAAGAATGAGGAATGTTTCAGACTTGATGTGATACACAGTACCATCCAGACCTCCAATGCAATGCAAAGTTCTACTGACAAACTTAAAACATGTCAATTGCCTGTGGAGCCTGAAGATAAAGCATCTTTTGTACTGAAAAAGCCAATTCTTGCACTACAAGTAACAGAAGAGAAAAAGTTCCACCAGCTCAATGAATTGGAGGAATTTCACAATCAGCCTTTTGAGGATGCAAAATTGTACAAAGAAAAGGCCAAGAAGAGACAGGATGAGAAGTTAGTGCGCATACAACTAGAACCAGGGCAGAAGATACTATTAAATAAATCAAGGGTGAAATTATTCCCATGGAAGCCAAATCACGGTGGTCAGGTCCATTTGTGATCACCAAGGTCTTACCAGATAGAGCCATTGAGATACATGATCCTGACTCCAACAAAACTTTCAAGGTTAAAAATAAGCGTGTCAAGCACTACTGGGGAAATTATTTGAGCGACAAAAAAAAGTGTCACACTTTCAGATCCAGCCTAACGTTCGAGAAGTCACGTCTAGCTGTCGACGTTAAACTTAGCGCTAGCAGGGAGGCAACCCATGCAATTTGTGTATATATTTTGATCTGGTGTGTTTTATTTTAGTGTGTTTAATTTTTGCAGGTTAAGTCATTTTAGGATGGAAGAAGTTTTCGCAAATCTTCACAAGCAATTTCATTCTCTCCCTCAAAAATCTTTAATGAAAGTCTACAAAGCTCGCTTGGAACAGATGAGGTTACTGATGATCAAAGGTATTCCTACTGACATTCGTTGGATTATTGAAGCACGGGTCCGATTAGTAGGTGAGTTTTATGACTCTTTTATTTCACATCTGTCTGGTTTAGGAAAAAGCACATATACTAAAAAGAGAAGAGCCAAAATAATGTGTGTTTGTTATAAATGTGCTCGTATGTTTTGTGAATACTCGTTGTCGTTCTTTAGGCATGGTGTCTGATAACCGCGAAGATAAGATTAATTTCATTAGGGATGGCTTGAGTAAGGATTCTTTGGATGATATATCTAAAACTCTTGAGACGCATCTTAGTGGATATGTGTATCACGAAATTCATGTGTTAGATGCACAATTCCAAAAAGAAAGACAACTGTTAAGTCTCGGGAATCTGACTCAAAAAGATATTGTTTGCCAATTTATAAGAAAATTGGATGGGAAGCTTGTCCCTGATGCATAGACGTCAATCAAGCTGTAAATTCTTGTACATATTATATCTCTTTGTCTTTTCCTAATAATTGTGATTTGTTTTATTGTTTTCTTTTATTTTCTCCGACAGGATCCAGACCTTTTTGACTATCAAGATTTATTTTACTATTTTGCTACTAATCGTCCTTTGGAAGATACTTGTGTTATTTTTACTCACCCTTTTCAGGTTTTATAAATTCAACCCATCATTGCACTTTTGAAGACATCCAGAGTAAAACATTGAAGCCACTTCAAGAAGACGAGTTGAAAACATCTGTGTGTTTTACGGTAGTAGTGTTGGTACTAAACCACAATACGTAGAGGCAGCACAAGAATTGGGTCTAGTCTTAGCTGCAAGGAATATGCACTTAGTATATGGCGGAGGCAATCTTGGACTTATGGGGATCATTTCAAAAGCTGTACAGGAAAGAGGCAGTCACGTTTTGGGAATCATCCCAAAACCCTTGGCAGAAGCAGATATTATTGGAGCATCAAACGGAGAAAAGCTAATTGTGCCAGGTATGTCTGAACGATTGGTAGAAATGATTAACCGTGCTGATGCTTTTATTGCTTTGCCAGGTGGCTTGGGTACATTGGAGGAAATTTTGATAGTGCTATCTTGGGCGAACTTGAACATACACCAAAAACCAATTGGGCTGTTTAACGTTGATGGATTTTATGATTTTCTTTGTGTGTTTCTTGATGATGCCCGAAGAAATGGGTTCGTGTCAAAACCTTTAAAAGAACTCATCTTTACTGCCAGAACTGCTCCGGATCTAATTGACCAACTCTTAGCTTATGAACCACAAGTTGACCCTATCATTTCAAAGATAAATTGGTTCGAGGACGATCGTGGTAAGAGGCGTAGGATTAATCTGGATCTTAACCTTTAATTTCCTGTAGAATTTTAGCTAACCAGGTATTATCTTCTAAACTTTTCTTCTATTGTTTAAGACATTAGGGACAATATCTCATTTAGGTTTGGGGGAGGAAATTAGTTGATCAGTACCTTGTTTTTAGTTGTGTGTTGTTTTTATTTTTAGTCCAAATTTTTTCGAAAAATATAAAAAAATTGAAATATTTTCAAAAATTACAAAAATATTTTACGTTTTTGTGTTTTTATTCTGACTAAAAATGTGAAATTGGTAAGAGATAGCTGAGTAAGGAGTTTCCACTCCTGAGACGTATCTCAAACCTATTTTGGAACAAGTTAATTTTTGTTTATTTCCTTTTGAATTATTTAATTTGTAACATTCTCCATAAAAACTGACTAAAATGGATCTTTATATACTCAGTTTGCAGGTATTATCAATATACATAGTAACATACAGACATGAGCTAATATTGAAAAGTTTGTAATATTCAGTGCTCTAGTTTAATTGGAGGAAATATCTCAAATAGTGATGGAGTAAAAAAAAACATCTGAGATCTGAGTTATTAAGTCTGTAAGGGTGTTTTAACACCTAGTGCCCTAAAGCCAACTGGTTTGGGAGTCACTGGCCCAAAGCTCGCTACATGAATCAAAGATGTTGTAAAAATATATATATCTGAAGTGTGAGTAATTAAGTCCGTAGGGGTGTCTTAACACCTAGTGCCCTAGAGCCAACTGGTTTGGGAGCCACCGACCCAACACTCGCTACATAGATGAAAGATATTGTATATAAATAAAAAAAATCAAAGAAAAAAAATCAGAAAAATCAGAAAAATTATTCCATTACAACAAAAAGGTGTGAATTCTGATAAAACTTTAGGACAACAAATATTACTCTCTTATCAACTGCACTCGTGACTCTTGTGGGCAAAAATGAGTTGTTTAATATTTTGTTGGCTGTGTATATGGAGAATGGTAAATATAATCGGAGGAATTTACTTATTCAGTAATTTAGAAAGAAAGAAAACAACTAGTAACTTGGAGTGGAAGTTTCACCTGATTAGTCACTATCTTCTTTATTCTCTTTTCTCTTGTCTTTTTGCTTTTGTGTGCATTAGTTTCACTACCTTTTTACTTTTGTAAAATGTTTGTGGGTATCATTGCTGTAAACCCTCATGAGACTACAACTCGTCCACTAGGGACATGTAGGGGTTTAAAGGCTTGTTACATACGCTAAATGCAATCGTGATCCCTACGAAATTGGCGTAGTTAAATTTTATTTTAAAGATGTTTATGTTATTTTATTCTATGTTTTGCTCGAGGACTAGCAAAATGTTAGGTTTGGGGGTGTGATGAGTGGTAAATCTATCACTATTTCCCACTCATTTAACATAATATTTTGTATAGTTTCTTGAGTTTTGTGAATATTTTGATGTGTTTTGTGTTATTTTGGAGATAAATAAAGTTTCAGGACATTTTGGAGGTGATTTGGACCAAAACAGTGAAAATTGGAAAAAAGGGCATTTTGGTAATTTGGGCGCGTCACGATGCTCAAACCCTTGGCGTCACGACGCTTAACATACGCCGAATAGTGCTAACGTGCGCGGGGTCCACAAGTCAGAATCTGAGAAAATTTTACTTTGCTAACGTGCGCCGTGCCACGTGTCACCATCCTATGGTGCCGACAATTGCCATCGCCACGTGTACTCCACGTGTCTGCCACGTCATCATTGACATCACCAGTTGATCGAGTCAAACTGCCACGTCATTGCCACGTCATCATTAGCCAATCACAGCATGCCACATGTCGCAATCCTACGGTGTCGACAATCCCTTTCGCCACGTGTCGCCACATCAGCGCCACGTCAGCATCAATCATTGATTCACTTATCCATATCTGACACGTGGTGGATGAGAAGTCGCCATGTGTCACAATAATTGAGCTCCAACCACTTCGCCACGTGTCACCTTATCACCTTATCTAGAATCTGAGTTGATGAACCAGAAGCTGCCACATCGACAACTTCCAGCGTCGCGACGCGAGCTTGGCGTCGTGACGCTGGACCCCTACTGACGCCTATAAATAGAACTCAGTTTTCTGATTTCAGATGTACCATTCTCTCTAAATTCTCTCTTATAAATAAGGAGTTTTCTATCTAGTTTCTTTTAAATTTTAGTTTTGAAATTAATTTTAATTACTTTTTGTAATAATAGTGTTTTACTTTCTTTACTTCTTACAATTTTTACTATTTACCATGTGGAGGTAACTTCCCCCTACTAGGGTGAAGGGTAATTCTTTTACTATTTCTATTTAGATTAATCTCCCTTTAATATAATATATTCATTATTTAAAATTTAACTTAAAAAGGATACCGCTATATTGGTCGGTTGGTAATTTATTTTAAATTGGATTAAACCTGACTAAGTAAGGATACCGCCAGATTGGTCGGTTGGTAATTAAACTTTCTTACCGCCTATTTGGCAGGTTCATGGACAAATATTTTTACCGCCTTAATGGCTGGTTGGACTTAATTTGACTTAATCAGGTTACCGCCTATATGGCTGGTTGGTAATGTTATCACAAGTTTATATATTATATTATGGGAGATATATAAATTAGTAGTAGTAAAAATAATTCCTTTTACCTAAGCATTTTATTTTTCAGTATTTACTTTTCTGCATTTACCTTTCAGCATTTTTACTTTATGTCTTTTACTTTTATGTTATTTAGTAACCCTAGTTATGTGTCATAACTAAGTTAGATATCTGGGGTTGTGATGAATTCCAATATCATCGGTTTATAAGAGGTTAGATTATAGTTTGGGTAATATAAAGATTTATTTATTGAGTCTTAATATTAATGCTTTTTCATTAACTGGCCATTAATAAAATTGAACTGGTAAACTTAAAATGAACTAGACATAGGGATTTTAGGTTTAAGACCTTAGACTCAATAGCCCATGATCTTCCTTGAGGATAGATAACCCTTTAATAGATTTCCTTACAGGATAGGAATATACATGTCGGGTGGGGGTAGCCATAATTGGAACTTAATCTTAATGAATGTAGGTAATTTGATTGACATAGACATATGGTTCAATTGGGTTATACTAGGTATTTGTAGTTGACCATCGGAAAAGGCTTTTACATAATTTAGTGTTCCAGGTTAATAAATCAATATTTTACCCAACTATAAGATAACCACTTCATTTTTATATAATATTGGAAAGATTCACAACCCTAGATAGTTTTTAATATTGAATTTTCTTAAACCTACTTTCAAGCAGTTTTATTTACGTGTTTTTAAATTTAGAATCATCACCATTTCAAATCAATCAAACAACCTGTTAGATACTAGTAATCATTTGACCTCATAAAATTAATAGATAAGGTTTTAAGTCCTCGTGGGATCGATACTTTCTATACTACTTGAACGATACGTGCGCTTGCGTTATACGCGTGTGAATGCACCAGTCAGACAACTCTCAGTCCATACGACATGTCGAGTGAGATTACACCTGAACCTTCATCTGGTTCAGTCGATAGGGGACATCCCCCATGGGCTCATGTGGAGTCAATTGAAGATATGGACTTCCCTCAGTCCATACGACATGTCGAGTCAAACAAAAATATGGACGTCTCTCAGTCCATACGACATGTCGAGTGAGATTACTCATGAACCATCATCTGGTTCAGTCGACATGGGACATTCCCTATAGGCCCATGTGGAGTCAATTGAAGATATGGACTTCCCCCAGTCCATACGACATGTCGAGTCAGATAAATACATGGACATCTCTCAGTCCATACGACATATCGAGTGAGATAACTCCTGAACCATCATATGATTCAGTCGACATGGGACATTCCCCATAGGCCAATGTGGAGTAAATTGAAGATATGGACTTCCCTTAGTCTATATGACATGTCGAGTCAGATAAATACGTGGACATCCCTCAGTCCATACGACATGTCGAGTGAAACAACTCATGAACCTTCAACAGGTTCAGTCGACCGGGGAATCCCCCTTAGACTCATATCGAATCAAAATGAGACACGGTCTCTCCTCAGTTCATACGACATGTCGAGTGAAACAACTCCTGAACTTTCATCAGGTTCAGTCGACCGAGAACATCCCCATGGACTCATATCGAGTCACACGAAGACATGAATTCTTCCTTTCTCAGTCCATACGACTATGTTGATTGAAGTAACCTCCTGAAACCACCATATGTATCAATCAACCAGGAATACCCATCGAATGATTCAAGACAAGACAATTAAATACAAACTCCCACAGTCCGTACGATGGAACATCGTGTGGATTCGCTTTGAACCTCTGCCAGGATCAGTAAAAAAACTACCCATGTCCTGATTCATTCGACATGAGCAAAGGTATACTCCAAGTCTAGGGCTTCCAGACTTATAGAGTAGGGGACAAACTGTACATGACAAATTTGGGCCCAAGGGTAAAATAGACATTTCACATCGGGACTAACCACAAAACCCGAAACCCATTAGTAAGTCCAGACCAAGAAGCCTCACGGGCCCAAGCCTATTGTCATCGGGAGGGCCAACAGACACTACAGTTACCAAATTAAGAAATGCCTAAAAGCTCATAAAACCTCCACTAAATCGACTGTTATAGAGATTCCAACGGGCATAAGAAGAGTAAATGACCCAACTTCGAAGAACTAATAAAAAGGGAAAGGTAATAGCTTGAAGAGACATTCAACATTAATAAGTTCCACTGCATACTTCCTTCGACATACCAACACACCCTGCCCTCACGGCTAACAAATGGAGACTGAGGTAACTACTGGCCTTGATCTCCATATCTGCTTCTCATCTACATCACTGACTTGGGCGTCGGAGAGCCTACAGCTTCCACCACACCGGTGGGCAGTACTCCCCGCTCATCCTACCCTCGTTTTGCAGGTTCGCTAGTGCCCCCAGAAAATCATATTCTCGATTGTGGACCTTGGGTAAAAACCGGCATCCACAATTACTAACTTGATTATCTCATAATCAAGATTTGATTATCTAATAATCAAAGAATTCTAGAAAATATTAAGTTAAACTAATTTAACATAGTTTTCATTTGTGAAAATAAATATCATTAATCTTATTAATAATATATAAATATAAATTAAGCATATAATTAGACAATCTAATTATATTAGGTTTGCTACAGTTAATCGGGCTAGCACGGGGACCAAATGAACCTATGGTTCCGAGCTCCAAAAATTCTGAAATATTAATTAAACTCTTTAATCAAATATTATGAATTATTAACTTCGCGTTATTCCACTAAAAACTCAAAGTTGAACTCTCAATACCATAGATGGATAAAATAAAATCGAAAAACTTTGGTGTCCATCGATATAGTCATTACATATGGATATAGCCCTTCATGAATATCTCATAAATAGAGCCGGGTCAAAAGTCCGTTAAACCTCTCTAAATATTTTGTCTCTTAAGCACCATTGATTCTATAATAAACAATTAATTGATAACAATTATGAATATTAAACTTTCTATTCGTAATAGAAAAGTTGAGCGCTCAAATTATTCAAGTCCTGAATCAACTCTTAAAAAAGATATTCTTCTGCTTCTCGTAAAAAGGAGTGAATTCCATATCTATGTAAAATGTTCCCAGCTACTGATAAGTGGTAAATCTATCACTATTTCCCACTCATTTAACTTAATATTTTGTATAGTTTCTTGCATTTTGTGAATATTTTGATGTGTTTTGTGTTATTTTGTAGATAAATAAAGTTTCAGGACATTCTGGAGGTGATTTGGACCAAAACATTGAAAAATTGGAAAAAGGGTATTTTGATAATTTGGGCGCGTCGCGACGCGCAAACCCTTGCCGTCGCGACACCTAACATGCACCAGAGCTGCTAACGTGCGCCGGGTCAACGGGTCAAAATCTGAGAAATGTTTGACTTTGCTAAAGTACGTCGTGCCACATGTCACCATCACAGCCGATCTGCTAACGTGTGCCGTGCCACGTGTCATCATCCTACGGTGCCGACAATCTCCATCCCCATGTGTCATTCCACATAATTGCCACGTTATCATCCACATCACCGATTGACCAAGTCAAATTTCCACGTGGCTGCCACGTCATCATCAGCCAATCACAGTGTGCCACGTGTCATCATTCTATGGTGCCGACAATCACTTTCGCCACGTGTCGCCACATCAGTGACACGTCAGCATCAATCATTGACTCACTTATCCGTATCTGACACGTGGCGGATGAGAATCTGAATCAACCAATCAGAAGCCACCACGTGTCACAATAATTGAGTTCCAACCACTCCGCCACGTGTCACCTTATCAGCTTATCCAGAATCTGAGCCGACGAACCAGAAGTTGCCACGTCGAAAACTTCGAGCGTCGCGACACGAGTTGGGCGTCGCGACGCCGGACCCTTAGCGACCCCTATAAATAGAGCTCAGTTTTCTGATTTCAGTTGTACCATTCTCTCTGAAATCTCTCATATAAATAGGCAGTTTTCTATCTTGTTTCTTTTAAATTTTAGTTTTATAATTAATTTTAATTACTTTTTGAAATAATAGTGTTTTACTTTCTTTACTTTTCACAGTTTTTACTATTTACCATAAGGAGGTAACTTCCCATGCTAGGGTGAAAGGTAATTCTTTTACTATTGCTATTTAGATTAATCTCCCTTTAATATATATATTCACTATTTAAAATTTGACTTAAAAAGGATACCGCTATATTGGTCGGTTGGTAATCATTTAAATCTGGTTTAAACCTGACTAATCAAGGATACCGCCAGATTGGTCGGTTGGTAATTAAACTTTCTTACCGCCTATATGGCAGGTCATGGATAAATCTTTTTACCGCCTTAATGGCCGGTTGGACTTAATTTGACTTAATCAGGTTACCGCCTATATGGCTGGTTGGTAATGTTATAACAAGTTTATATATTATATTTTGGGAGATATCTAAATTAGTAGTAGTAAAAATAATTCTTTTACCTTATGACTTTATTTTATTGTAATTTACTTTTCAGCTTTTACTTTTCTGTATTTACCTTTCAGCATTTTTACTTTATGTCTTTTACTTTTAAGTTTTTACTAGCCCTAGTTATGTGTCATAAGTAAGTTAGATATCTGTAGTTGTGATGAATTCCAATATTACCGGTTTATAAGGGGTTAGATTACAGTTTGAGTAATATAAAGATTTATTTATTGAGTCTTAATCTTAATGTTTTTTCATTAACTGGCCATTAATAAAATTGAACTGGTAAACTTAAAATGAACTAGACATAGGGATTCTAGGTTTAAGACCTTAGACTCAATAGGCCACGATCTTCCTTGAGGATAGATAACCCTTTAATAGATTTCCTTACAGGATAGGAATATACCTGTCGGGCGGGGGTGGCCATAATTGGAACTTAATCTTAATGAATGCAGGTAATTTGGTTGACATAGACATATGGTTCAATTGGGTTATACTGGATATTTGTAGTTGACCTTCGGAAGAGGCTTTTACATAATTTAGTGTTCCAGGTTAATTAATCAATATTTTACCCAACTATAAGATAACCACTTCATCTTTAAATAATATTGGAAAGATTCACAACCCTAGATAGTTTTTATTATTGAATTTTCTTAAACCTACTTTCAAGCAATTTTTATTTACTTGTTTTTAAATTTAAAATCATCACCATTTCAAATCAATCAATCAACCTGTTAGATACTAGTAATCATTTGACCACATAAAATTAATAGATTAGGTATTAAGTCCTCGTGGGATCGATACTTTTTATAATACTTGAACGATACGTGCGCTTGCCTTATACACGTGTGTGTAAGCACCGGTCAGCTACACACCAAACCATGTCCCCAAAATACGTAGTTATTGGATGAGAATGAAACACCAACCTTAGCATAATAAATCAAAAGACATAACCTGTCAAGTAGGAGTTCGTAGTACACTCAGGATTAAGATCGAATCCATATATGACCATCTATTAGATAAAATGAATTTCTTCGGTTAACGGATATTAAATGAAATCTGTATTTATCTGAGTCCAGTCCTATATGATCTCATCATACAAGGTGCCTCCATTCCCATGTCACTACATGAACGATCCTGGATCAAGGTCGTTATACAAATATAGAATGGACCACAACTATTAATAAACCACAAACAAAGTACCCACTTTGTTTGCTCTCTATGGACTATTTAGATTACTAACTTTAGACTTAAATCCTCTTGTGTATCAAAAATACACTAAATATGAAGGTACAATAGTAATAAAGGTAACCAAGACAATTGGACAATATGCGATATAAATCAAACAACTTTGATAAAATGAATAATGCATTTATTAGTATAACAATAATCAATTCTGTTTTACATTACATGAAGCTTTAGGATATAAATCCCAACAATACTAAGTGCATATTTCTCTCTACCATGACTCTACCCAATTCTTTCGATGTCTCAACAAATTCTGACTGAGATCCAAAACTAGTCCTGTAAAACACACAGATATTCATGACTCATCTTCTTTAAGTTGCTTCTATTTTTTTTTACTCTCTCTCTAATCTGGATGTGTTGAAGAGAGCAATGACGAGCTGAATTTATAGTTCCTGAAAAAGGGTGAGTAATAATTTCACTAGTACTGCCAAATGACAATTATTAGAAGAATATTAAAATTAAATCGTGAAAGTTAAAAAACTCTGGATCTTGTCGGTGAAAATAAAAGGGAATCAAAATAAAGAAAATCACAATAATTATGTAAAGACAAAGAAATCAAAACAATAATATGTATATGTGCACATGTCATATTCGTCAATTCCATAAGTCAGAGCTAAGATGGGTTTTTCCCCATGCCTCTAAAAATCAGAAAACTCAAGCTATTTAAATCAAATCTTTCTTAAACATGTTTATATTTAAAGCAACTGAAAGTAAGATATGGCTAACTCCCTAAGTGCTTAAAAAGTAAGTCTGGCATCAAAACATATGAGTAAAATAAACTTTGAAGAGAAAGGTCCACTAACTGACTTTGGAATTTGGTTGGCGTAACTTCACTGCACTGAAAGAATTTGTGGTTCCTGCAATAACCTTTAATGGGTATCTTAGTTAGAATACATATCGTAGAATACACTTCGAAACTATTACCGTTACAAGGTATTTTTCAACTATTTCATGGTAATTTACGTGTATATAAGATGATAAGAAGTCTTCGGGTGATCTCTAATATCCTGAGTTGAAACTGGATTGGTAAAAAAATATCTTGGGAAATGGCCAAGCGTCGCGATGCAAAGACTTGTGCGTCGCGATGTGACCAAAAGAATGCCGAGACAGAGAGCTATTTTTTTAGTTTGCGTTAGGACATGAATCCACAAGTGTCGTGACGCACATGATGTTGAGTTTGTAGGTCCCAAGGATCGAATAACAAACATGAAATAAGTGCGAATACAAATCGTGAAAGTCGCGGAATACTTACATCGATCTGTTGAGCGACGCGGAGGCCACGAAGACACCAAAATCTGCTCACTGCCTCACGCCCACTGCAGCAGTCCAAGCTCACTGGTTTGCGCCATTGGAGGTCCTCGAAAAGCTCCAAGCTTCGTCGAACGATTCCTGGCTCATGGTTGAACAAGCTCCAAGCACTCTCGATTTTTCCATAAAATCACATTTTGCTTCCCTTTATTTCTTCAAAAACTCGGCAGTTCACTGCCTTTGGAGAAGAAGGAATACGTGAGAGAGATGGAGGGAAAAGAGAGGAGAGATGATGAAAAATGTGTTAATTAATTTTGGTATTTGATTTCTAAAATCAAATACACAAATTTTGGTTCCAAAAGTCAAGGCAATTAATGCCCAGAAATACCAACCACATACATCACTCAACTCACATCAACTTCCATCAATCAGTGAATAGTGACTGGCGTCAATCACTCAAAGTGAAAGACATCCATCACTTGATTGATGAATGATGTGACGCTAGTTGCGACTAGCGATTTGAAGCTTGATTTAACTTGCGTGTCGCACTCGAATTCGAAATGCGAATGGGCTCGCAAATAATCTCGGGCTCGGGTTCGCTAATTCCAAATTAACGAACTTTCCGTTGCGACGCAATAAATCTAATTTAATTAAATAATCATGCCAAGCATATTACTATTCACGTCGCTAACGAATTAATCCTAAATTAATTCGCTCGCCCGAATTAAAATCTAATTTTAATTCCGCGTCGAAATCCAATTTCATTTAATATATCGAATATTTTAATTCTTCGATTAATTCCAAATTAATCATTTCTCTTTAAATGATATTTTATCCCAGATAAAATATCTCCGCAATTAATCCCAGATTAATTTTCTCTCTCATCAAATTAATCCCAGATTAATTAAAAGTGCGAGTCATACATCATCGGTGAATCTTTGGGAAGCGACCCATGAGATCCCCGGATATGTTGGCAGTCAAATCGGTCGTCGGACTATCCGAACACGTAAGTACCAAGTACTACGTTTTACCGATTTACAAGACAAGGTTGGCTTCTAGCAAAGCACCATGCCTACCCAATTCTCCGGAAATATCCTTACAGGAATAAGGATCTATATCAAGCGTAGTATACCGTAGTATTGCGTATTTCTGTCCAGTATCAGATGATCACATGCAAGGCCTGGGGCTGGTACAGTGTCTGCCCCGTACGATGCATATATCGGATAACTAGCAACTAGTCTCTTTAGAATCAGATAATCATGACCAAGTCATATTATCCCGACGGTTGCAACCTTATATAGAGAACCAGATCTGTATCCCTGCGATATCATCAACTCCATATGACTGGAGTGACACTTCCGTCTTGACATCACACCCAACACACTACGATTCTCAATATACCCAGAATTGGCGTACACAGGAACCGGTTAAAGCCCTGGACGACCTCAACCAAAGTATATTGATTGTCGTATGCATTAGCGGTGCAAGTCTCAGGTTAAGACCAAATACACCTACCCTGATTTCAGACTTCCATAGACACGTAGTCATACTACCAATGGAATTCCGAGGGGGTCTATCCAGAGCAAAGCTGTTTCCCGTACCATCGGAGAAACACAACCTCCTATTACACTTGCATGAGTATCCTATACCCAAATATACGAGAACTATGCTGTGTGCCCTCACAACGCGCACAAGTGTAATACTAGTCTTTTATGTATTCATCGATGTCCAATCTCGAAAATACTCTGACTAGGGATATTTAATGATTCTGCCTACGTGGATTGATACTGTCTCATATAATTCTCAATCCAGGCACTAATCATAGGGACCTCTCATCATTTATACATCTAGGTGATCAAATCACAAATGATAAGAGTGCAATCTCTTTGTCACATAGTTAATTTGTACAACAACACCGTGATCTGTACAAATAGTGACGCTATGGGTCATAATTGTCCAACAATCTCCCACTTGGCCTATAGCCAGTCCCTCGAGTGTCTAACACCCGAACTATGTACGGTTTGGCTCAATTGCTGAGAAAAGGGCTTTCGTCATCGGATTTTCATGATTATCGTCTGACGCGATTTATATGATCATCACATCGCAACGATGTATGATCCGAACGAATCAGATGAATATCGAATGATCTGGATCGTTGATGAGACCATTAATTCTTTAGCCTGTGCTCAAGCCTAGCTCAGCTTCTAACAGAATTACATCTAATCTAATTAGATTTTTACCGACCCAGAAGGTTCTATTGCTGCCCCAGCTGCTGCAATAACCCGCATTTGTTGTTTATTCGATAACAGTATCTTGCTTGGAAGATCTCCAGCTCGTTGTACCGTTATTCAAACTGTATAGTACCGTTTTTATCGGTTAGGAAACTTGCTACAGTGATCCCAGTCACTTCAAGTTCTCCTTCTCCAGAATCCAGTGACTATCACTCGGATTGACCTGTTTGTGAATCATATGCTCAAAGCGTATGAGACACCAGGTCGCGTACATTTTTCAATGTACGGTTTCTCGGAGAGTTTCTTGAAAGCCAAGCTTTCGCCGATGATTTATTGGGAATATCATTTCCAAGAAATGACATATTATCATTATTTATTTAGGACAGCCATTGTCAGTGCGCTCCCACTAACCTTCTTATATACACAAGAATCATTTCGTTTTGAATCAAATCATAACCATTATGATTACATCAAAACGAAAATTCCAAGAACCTATGCTTGCATCAATCCAAACATGGATCGAATAACCCGCAAACCTTGTTTGCTAGTTTTGATACGACAAAACCGACAGGATGTTGTAAACATCCTCCCAAAGGTTTCCCTTTCAGGAAAGCGATTTTCCCGTTCTGCTTACATATTTCATAAATGAAACATGCAGCTTTAGCAAGCATTATCCAAATGGATTCACCGTGGCAACAGGTAAAAGGTTGAATCGCAATCAACATAATGTTGATAGCGATACCTTTCCGCTAAAAGCCTAGCTTTATACGTTGGTACGTTGCCATGCCATCCATGTATGTCTTCCTTGAAGACTTATATAGTACCAATAGCCACAATGCCTTGCGGTACATCAACTAGTATCAAAACTTGTTGATATACATGGAATCCATTTCAGACTCATGACATTTTGTCATGATAGGGAGTCGATACCTTGTATCACTTCCTCATACGTAGTCAGTTGGTATGCCTAAAAAGATTGACATCTTTACGAGGTGAGATCAGAAACCCATACCCCGGGTTTGTTTTCTGACTCTCTCCGACATACGCGGTTCTTGTGTATATGAAGATTAATGGTAATAGTTTCATCCTTGATGAACTATTTGTGTTCCATTAGGAATCGGTGCCTTGAATAGTATTACTCCGATTTTTCATCGAGTTTTACTATCCTCCCACTTACCACTGCATATTGGTATTCCTCTTAGGAAAACCGCATGGTGAGCAACAATTCAATTGTTCTCTCGTGAGTTGTATAAGTACAATACTTATGGTATCCTTAGGATAACCTACAATTGGCACTTATCCAATTTGGGTTTTAGTTTGGTATCATCCAAACATATGCCTAGCATACCCAAATTTCAGGAATGAGAAACCTGGTTTCTTTCCCGTTCATATCTAATATGAAATCTTTCAAACAGATTATTATGGAACCTTATTCAAAATAAGTTCTTGAACTGTTTATGCTTATCCGTTGAAGGAAATGGTAGCTCAGAGCGACTCAAGATTAGCTCTATCATGTCTAACATAATTCGGTTAATCCGTTCGGACACACCGTCACTTTAACGTGTTCCGGGAGGAGTCCTCATTGAAAGAATACTATACTCTTTCAAGTATGTTAGAAACTTATTGCTTAAGTATTTTCCATTACGGTCTTACCGTGACGGTATAATACTATAGCCGATCTGTATGTCTATTTCGTGTCGAAATTGTAAAAGTTTCCGATTTGTGTTCCTCAAAAGGAACACATAACCATAACGCGATGCCACATCCGTATAGGTCACGAAATATTCATATCCACCTCTAGCCTAGCTAGACATGGGCCCACTTGCTTCACTATGAACTAGGGCTATCAGATCGATGGCATTTACACTTTTACCAAGTAAATAGTGTTTTAGGCACAATGGCCAATAAACTAGATTCGTAGACTTTATTTGATTGGAATCAAATTAGTCCTGGTACCCGCTCTTCAAAAGTGCGGATATACGAGTCTTGTTTGATTGTGTCCCAGACAACAATGTCACAATTAGTTTCTCCTCATCAAATCAGTTGAGCTATTTATTTGTCATTTTATATATTTGAGATTTTATTTATATTCAAAATATAAATCCTGTTATTCACATCTAATGTGTTTATCTCAATATCATCTTTATATAATAAAACACTTTAGTGTTCTAGAATATAAAGGTTCACCCACAGTGGGTTAAACACTGATATGGAGATAATGTATCTAGTCAAACTAGTTACATTATAACAGTTTCCTAATTTAGGTACACACCCGAGGGTAGTTCCTAAACTAAGGTATCTACGGTTAAAACAGCCACTTACGTCTCGTTTCCAATCCGCAGATATATATCAATTGAAGTCAGTATCCTGTTCAAAACAGATTCTGAACATCAATGCATATATTTTATGTGTCACACTAAGTATTTAAAATCTAATTTCAATACTAGTAATGAATACATATATGACAAACATATTTAAAGCCGGAGCCTTGCACCGTCTTTAATTCCTTCATGTCTGCTTTGTCCAAACGGCAGTCACGCTTCCGCGATCCCGTTTGCCTTAATTAAGCAGACATTTTAGGATATGTCCTTTATCTTCCCAGAATATTATAATGATTTTTCCTTTGCCCTTTTTCAACATTCCAGAAGCCTTTGGCCAAGCCATGGGTTTCTAGAATATCGAAGTAAGGTGTTCCTTGCGCTACAAGCTTAATGGATTAAGCACTTAAGTTATCATCACATGATTTTCCAAAGATTATGCTCAACTGTTTGTTTAACTCCGGGCTTTAGGCATAATATATTATTTTATCAAATAAAATAACTTATTATTTTCCAGGACCATCCTGAAATTTTATTCCCAATTTGAAAATTAAACCATTTAAATACATTTTCCTTAGGATTATGTATTAAATGTCAACCTTTCAATTATCATTTGATTTTAATAGTCCAACTATTTAATCAATTAATTAGGTACTATTAAATATAATGATTATTATAGTCTAACTATTTTAATCAACTATACTTTAATTAAATCAAATATGTCGATTATTATAATCCAATCATATAATCAATATAAATGAATAGTTTGAATATATAGTCCAAGTATTTATTAAAACAACAATTTAAATATTAGTCCAACTAACATTTAATTGACGGAATTTATGACGTGATATTCGATTGAGCGCTTATGGCGAGTAATTGAACGAATATTGCAAATTCAATTCTTGCCTCCCACTATTCCAAATTAATCGTTCTCTCTCTTTAATTAATATTTTATCCCAGATAAAATATCTCCACAATTAATCCCAGATTAATTTTCTCTCTCTAGAAATTAATCTTCTCTCTTTACTGATTAATCCCAGATTAATCATAGTGCGAGTTATACGTCATCGGTGAATCTTCAAGAAGCGACCCATGAGATCTCCGGATATGTTGGCATTAAATACGGTCGTCGGACTATCCGAACACGTAAGTACCTCGTACTACGTTTATATCGATTTACAAGACAAGGTTGGCTTCTAGCAAAGCGCCATGCCTACCCAATTCTCCAGAAATATTCTTACAGGAATATATAGATCTGTATCAAGCGTAGTATACCGTAGTATTGCGTATATCAGCCCAGTATCGGATAGTCACGTGCTAGGGCTGGGGCTGGATAAGTGTCTGCCCCGTCCGAAGCACATGTCGGATGTCTGGTAACTAGTCTCTATAATCGGATATACATGACCTTGTCATAATATCCCGATGGCCGGCCAGCACTTAAGAGCACTAATACCGTATCCTGCGTGACATCATCTCCACTATGACTGGAGTGATACTTCCATCTTGACATCACACCCAATACACTACGACTCTCTGATAAACCCAGAAGTGGTGTACGCAGAACCGGTTAAAGCCCTGTACCACCAAGACCAAAGTCTACCGATTATCGCAAGTATTAGCGATGTAAGTCTCAGGTTAAGACTATACACACCTACCTTGATTTCGGCCTCCCATAGACACATAGTCATAATACCAATGGGATTCCGAGGGGTCTATCCAGAGCGAAGTTGTTTCCCGTACCATCGGTGAAACACGACCTCCTATCGCACTTGCATAAGTATCCGATACTTATATATATGAGAACTATGCCGTTGTGCCCTCACAACGCACACAAGTGCAATACTAGCTTATTCCGCATTATCGATGTCCAGTCTCGATAATACTCCGGCTAGGGATATTTAATGATTAAACCTTCGGGGACTGATACTGTCTCATATCATTCTCAGTCCAGGAACTAATCATAGGGACCTCTCTTAATTTATATATCAATGGTGATCTAATCACAAATGATGAGAGTGCAATTTCCTTGTCACATAGTTAATTTGCTATAACAACACAATGATCTGTGCAAATAGTGACGCTATGGGTCATTTTGTCCAACAATATTGGCAGTCAAATCGGTCGTCGGACTATCCGAACACGTAAGTACCAAGTACTACGTTTTACCGATTTACAAGACAAGGTTGGCTTCTAGCAAAGCACCATGCCTACCCAATTCTCCGGAAATATCCTTACAGGAATAATGATCTATATCAAGAGGAGTATACCGTAGTATTGCATATTTCTGTCCAGTATCAAATGATCACATGCAAGGCCTGTGGCTATTACAGTGTCTGCCCCGTACGATGCATATATCGGATAACTAGCAACTAGTCTCTTTAGAATCGGATAATCATGACCAAGTCATATTATCCCGACGGTTGCAACCTTATATAGAGAACCAGTTCTGTATCCCTGCGCGATCATCAACTCCATATGACTTGAGTGACACTTCTGTCTTGACATCACACCCAACACACTACGATTCTCGATATACCCAGAATTGGCGTACACAGGAACCGGTTAAAGCCCTGGACGACCTCAACCAAAGTATATTGATTGTCGTATGCATTAGTGGTGCAAGTCTCAGGTTAAGACCAAATACACCTACCCTAATTTCGGACTTCCATAGACACGTAGTCATACTACCAATGGAATTCCGAGGGGGTCTATCCAGAGCAAAGCTGTTTCCCGTACCATCGGAGAAACACAACCTCCTATTACATTTGCATGAGTATCCTATACCCAAATATACGAGAACTATGCCGTTGTGCCCTCAAAACGCGCACAAGTGTAATACTAGTCTTTTACGTATTCATCGATGTCCAATCTCGATAATACTCTGACTAGGGATATTTAATGATTCTGCCTACGTGGATTGATACTGTCTTATATCATTCCCAATCCAGGAACTAATCATAGGGACCTCTCATCATTTATACATCTAGGTGATCAAATCACAAATGATAAGAGTGCAATCTCTTTGTCACATAGTTAATTTGTACAACAACACCGTGATCTGTACAAATAGTGACGCTATGGGTCATAATTCTCCAACACATGACACTGAACTAGATTGAGGTTATTTTTCCAAAAAAACATCGTGACGCGAGGTGCCATGCGTCGCGATGCGAGGCCAGTTTCAGGGCCTAAAATCAACCCTTTCATGTCTGTTGGGAAGCGGCCGCGAGTGCACAGAGGAAAATTAAAAAAATATGATGCCGCTATCCCTTTGCCCAAGACCCATTTGTTTTGATTATTCTACAAGCCTAGGCATGTTACTATATATTCTAAGCATAAAAACTCATAAAACATGCAAAGAACATGAACCTAAACATGCTAACTATCATAAGAACTCTAATTAAGATAAAGAAGAAAAAGACCTACTTGAACCGAAGACTCCTCCAGTCATACCTCCAATCTACAAGCTTTTCTCGAACTCAGCAAGCTCTTCCATGTTCTAAAGAGCCACCCAAGTGTGTGGCCTCCAAAGGTGCACACACCAAAGCCAAAACTCAACGGCAAGACTATGTCTTGAGTGCACGAGTATTTTGCCCTTGGTGCTAGCCTAGGCAAATACCTCAAAACGTTTAACTTGAGATTCCTCTAGTCAATTAGACTTAAGGATCCTCAAAATCAGTGGCTTACTCTTAAAATTTAAAGTTACTCACACATATAAACCCAAGATATGAAAGGTTTTGGTGTAAAAATTTGTAAAGAATTCTTTGGGTTTATATAGGTGTTTCAAAGACAACAAAATTAATTAAGAATCTGATGTGGGATAAATGTTAATTAAATCTTGCCATTGGATCTTAATATATTGGTTTAATGAGATTATAAAACATAATAAGAGTTGGGCCGAATTGGAATTCAAAACAAATAAAATAAAATAAAAAACGCAGATTTTTTAATTTTTTTATTCCATTTTTCCAATTCCCAAAGTGCCTCTATCATCATTCACCAATCCCTAAGCCACTTTGGAACCTCATAAATGATATGTTCAATAATTAAACATATTGAACCATTTATGAACAATTCCTACAGCAATCATATGCTGTTAAATTTGTAATGTGCACTGTTAACCATTGATTTCGATTTTTTTATGTGTGACCTTTTGGGTTCCCCTCAAGTTGGACATGAAATGAATCGTGATAATTTAATCGAACATAAATTATCCTCCGATCAGATGGTAGTTCGATTTCAATGACCAAGGTTGACATCTAGCAACATGCCAAGGCCCCCAAATAAGAAGGAAAGATATATACCCCATTTTATGCGATTTACATATGATACGGTCCATCGCCTCACTATCCCCCACTGTTTGACCTAGGGTATGGAAAGTGTCTACCCATATAGTCAAAGGTATGATATTAATAGTGTCATGAATCATGCTAACCCAGGAATATCACATATTCTTCGCTGCTGCGCCACAGTCTCAAGCACTGATCACACATATCAACCCGCGAACTGGAATACTACTCTTCTAAGAAAATATTATCCGAGAGAGTGGCGATTCTCTATTGTATCTTTACAAACTTTATGTGTTTCAACAAATGACCAAATCATACTCTTATGACCGGATCTTTTGAACCGGGGAAGGAGAATGTCAAAGTCATTTGATCCACTATAAGATTGTAAAGACCTCAAGTCTAAGGACTAGTCATACAATCGATACATTAAAGTTCTCACATACAAATGGGATAAACACTCTATGTTAAAACTTTCGACTGTCAGTTCGATTGACACGAGCAACTCATGCATCCATGTGATACACCAAGCGGACGGATCTCCGCTAGTAGCCTATGAGATCAGCTACCCCACTTAAGGACAGATCATATCATCATGCTAGCCTATTCTCTTTGTGAACGCCCAGATTATTCACAAAACTATGACTAGGAATGTTTGAGAGTAATGATTCTCATAAGGCGTGGAAGCCATCATCTTATTACTCCAAGGGCTTTATTATAGTGTTTGATTATTCATATAATTTATGTAAGATACGTATAATAAAGATTGCCATTTTATTAATTAATGAAAATATTACAAATACATGTACATATAGCCCATCTATAAGTTGGGTATAGGGCATATCCCTTACAATCTCCCACTTGCACTATAGCCAACTAGTATGAATGTGTACACCGTACTCTCA
Source organism: Zanthoxylum bungeanum (assembly GCA_019454045.1). Classification (NCBI taxonomy): domain Eukaryota; kingdom Viridiplantae; phylum Streptophyta; class Magnoliopsida; order Sapindales; family Rutaceae; genus Zanthoxylum; species Zanthoxylum bungeanum. Next base: position 46,354 of record SKCR01038369.1, read on the forward strand.
TGTGTTCCTATCATGCTTTTGTTGAGTCAGCCATTTAGTCAGAGAATCTGCAAGATTATCTTCTATGGGTATTTTCTCTATAATAACTTATTTTCTCTCAATAATCTACCTGATGAAATGAAATCGCCTGAGTACATGCTTGGATTTCTGGTGGGACCTTGATTCATTTGATTAAGCAATGGCGCCCGTGTTGTCACAGTACATCGTGAACCATTCTTTATCACGGGAAGCACTTCCAGCTTCGTGATGAACTTCTTTATCCAGACTGCTTCTTGAGGTGCCTCAGATACTGCAATATACTCGGCTTCAGTGGTAAAGTCCGTTATAGTTGACTACTTTGAGCTTTTCCAACTGACGCTCCGCCATTCATAGTAAAAAGATATAATGTTTGCGATCTATTGTCATCCCTATCAGTCTGAAAGCTCGCATCAAAGTAACCAATGACTTTCATCTCAGAACAATCTCTATATGTCAAGAACACATCCTTAGTTCTTCTCAGATACTTGAGGATTGTTTTGACAGCTTCCCAGTATTGCTCACCAGGATTTGCCTGATACCTACTCGTTATGCTAAGAGAAAAAGAGACATCAGGTCTTGTACATAGCATGGCGTAAATGATCGATCCTATTACTGAAGCATAAGGGATCCTACTCATGCGCTCTCTATCTGAATGAGTATGTGGACATTGCTCCTAAGATAATTTGATTCCATGACAAGTAGGTAAATTACCTCTTTTGGAATCTTCCATTTTGAATCTTTTCAAAACTTTATCTATGTAATTATTGAGAAAGTCCTAACAACCTCTAAGATCTATTACGGTAGATCTTAATGTCGAGGATGTAGGCTACTTCTCCCAAATCTTTCATGGAGAAATTCCGAGACCATTACTTGGTGGCTTGCATCATGGGAATATCATTCCCGATGATTAATATGTCATCGACATATAATACAAGAAATAAAACAGCATTCCCATTACTTTTCCTGTAAACACAAGGCTCGTCTACATTTTTGATGAAGTCAAATTCTTTGATTGTCTCATCAAATCATATATTCCAATTTCTGGAGGCTTGCTTGAGTACATAAATGGATCGTTTAAGCTTGCATACTTATTATGATCATCCTTAGATGCAAAACCCTCAGGTTGTGTCATATAGACTTCCTCTACGAGGTTCCCATTAAGGAAAGCTGTTTTGACATCCATCTGCCAAATCTCATAATCAAAGTGTGCAGCTGTGCCAGTAAAATTCGAATGGACTTTATCATTGCAACAGGCGAGAAGGTTTCGTCACAGTCAATTCCTTGGATTTATCTATAACCTTTCGCCACCAACCTAGCCTTATAGGTTTGGATGTTGCCTTCTGCATCAGTTTTACGCTTGTAAATCCACTTACAGCCTATGGGTTTTATCCCTTCAGGTGCATCCACCAAGTCCCAGACTTGATTTTGATACATAGAGTCTATTTCAGAATTAATGGCCTCAAGCCACTTGACTGAATCAATGTCACGCATTGCTTCGTTATAATTGGTGGGATCGTCATTTTCAATGACCTGATCATGTTCCTCATCAATATGGAAACCATATCTTTCAGGCTCATATCTTTCCCTACCAGACCTTATAAGTTCATAACCTTGTGGTTGTTCCGTCGCTGCCCTTTTGAGGGGCCTGGGGTTTAGTTTAGTTGTTTGTTTTTCTTCTCGTACTTATCGAGGTCAAGTCTACTCCCACTATATTTCTTGAGAAGGAATTCATTCTCTTGAAATTTAGCATTTCATGAGACAAATGTTCTTTGTTCATTTGGGACGTAGAACTCGTATGCTCTTGAGTTCAAGGCATAACTTACAAGCTTATATTTAACTGCCCTATCATCCAATTTGTTAGTTTGTATAAGCTTAACATATACGTCACATCCCCAAACTCTTAGATAACTAAGACTATGACGTTTCCCAGACCATAACTTATATGGTGTTTGACTAACGGTCTTGGAAGGAACTTGGTTTAGTAGTAGTGTTGCAGTTTCTAAAGCAAGACCCCAAAATGAAAGAGGTAGATCCGTGCCTGGCATCATTGATCGGACCATATCTAATAATGTCCGATTTCTCCTTTCGGAGACCCCATTATGCTGTGGAGTTCCCGGAGGAGTCCACTAGGAAACAATTCCATTTTCTCTCAAGTAATCTTGAAATTCATCACTTAAGTATTCACCACCTCGGTCAGACATCAGTGACTTAATACTTTTATTAAGCTGGTTTTCTACTTTAGCTTTGAACTCTTTGAATTTCTCAAAGGCTTCAGATTTGTACCGCATAAGGTACACATACCCATATCGCGAATGATCATCGATAAAGGTAATGAAGTAGGAGAATCCACCTCTAGCGGTGACTGACATTGGTCCACATACATCAGAGTGTATGAGTTCTAATGTCTCCGTTGCACGCTGTCATTTACCTTTGAAGGGTAATTTGGTCATTTTACCCAGTAAATAGGACTCACAAGTTCCATAAGGTTCATATTTGAAGGGTCTGAAATACCCATCTTTATGTAGCTTAGTTAATATTGTTTCATTGATATGACATAAGCGACTGTGCTATAGAAGTGATTCATTGAGATTATTCGAGTTAACGTTGTATATTAGAGGTTGAACATTCTTTGTTAGTTTGTAAGACATAGATACCATTATTCAAAATACCATCTCCATATTTTATGTCATTGAAATAAATAGAACATTCATTACAACTTATTAGGCATGAAAAGCCTTTATTACATAAAGAAGAAATTGAAATGATGTTCTTTACTAGAGAATGTACATAAACACAATCTTCTAAGTCTAAAACTAAACCATTCGGCAAAACTAATGAATTAGTCCACACGCACAATGTATCCAGTTTTGCTCCATTACCCATGCGTAAGTCAACCTCCCAATGATGGAGTCTCCTACTGTTTCTCAGGCCCTGCACATTGTTACACAAGTGAGTCCCACAACCGGTGTCAAGCACCCAAGTAGAAGGTTCAGAGTTTTGAGAATATAGTTCAATCATATACAACATACTGAAGCATTGGGATTCTTGGCCACTTGGGCTTCCCTAGCTTCCTTGGCTTTCAAGGATCCGAAGTCTTTCTTCCAATGACCCTTCTTTCCACAAAAGAAACATTTCCCCTTTCTATTTTTCTTCTCCACCTTACCATTGGGCTTTAGGTGATCTGGAGCCTTGGCCTTGCCCTTATTTTTCTTTGGGCCTCGTGGCTTCAGGTCCGTACCCGTAAGCATGACGGAGGTTTTAAGCTCCGGTTTCAAGTTTCTCTCTGCTTACTTTATCAGATTTTACAATTCTGCTAAAGTAGCTTCTTTATTAGACAGATTAAACTGCATATAAGTTAGAGAAGTCTTTTGGTAAGGACTAAAGAGTTAGATCGTGACCTATCTCATGATCCATGATGAACCCGAGGATGGCCAATTTTTCAATGTGGGCAATCATGTTAAGCACATGTCCACTAACAGATCCTTCCTTATACCCTGTTTGGAATAAGGCACATGACACTTGGAATCTCACGGTATGAACAGAAGTTGTATACAACTCCTTCAAGTGAAAGATGATGGTTTGAGCATCCATATCGTCGTGAGCTTTCTGAAGTTCGTCCGACATAGAGCCAAGCATTATGCAAACTATTTGCTCATCATCATCGACGTGTTTCTTCCAAGCATCAAATGTATTTTGGTCAGCATCTTCTGCGGGTTCAGGGGGAAATGGTCTTTCAAGAACATATAAAATATTTTCTTGTCGTAAGACAATTTTAAGGTTTCTAAACCAGTCATTGTAGTTGTCCCCTTTGAGCTTATGCTCATCAAGGATGGAACGAAGTGATATTCTATTTGCCATTTGAATGTTTGTGAAATATTTTAACCCACCTGTTAAGAGAGAATGTTAAAATTAGGAATATGTTTTCATTAATGTTTCATAATAATAGTGGCTTTTAATATTATGAAGTTGCTCCCACTCAATTGTTTTAAAATTTTAAGCAAATCGCATCAACCCCAATATAATGGATTTCTTGTGGGCAAGGATCACATTATCATCATTTCACAACTCTGACTAGGGCCAGTCATTATAAAATATGATAATTAGGTAGGTTCCCAACCAATTTATGATATAAATCACAATTCCTTGATCATTGGGTTGGGCAATCAAACATGCCATAGCTTATGCTAGTCCACGTGGACACCCAATCTTTGCCACTAAGTTATAAGAACATGCCTAAGGGTCGATGCGTCTTATTACTCAGAAAAGTCAAACCATTGTCAATCATACGATTTAGAGACAAATTGGTATTGGTCAGTCTGGTCAAGCCTAGTCCTGCCAATATGGTTTAAGCCCTTTGGGCCTATACTTTACAATGGGAGGCAAATTTTAGACTTAAATTATTATTGAGGATTTTAGCAAGTTTAAGTGAATAACTGTCAAATGGATTCCTCCATTGAAAATTCCCAGAGGGAGGGTGGAGCGAACTCTCTTAAATACCCTTACCTCTTAGGCTCTTATTGCCTTGGTGACAGGAATAAACTATAGATCCTCCAAATTAGTCCAACACTTTAAATATGCTTGAAGGTAAGCTTTGAGTAAATGATTATCTAGATGTCTTCACAGCTTTTCCTTTTGGCTATAAAAAGGTAGTGAGTGAAGAAATACACCAAATCATTATCTAACTCTAGTAATACCTTTGGTTAAATTAACTTTAGTTTGGAGAGTTTTATTAACGCCTTGGTCCCACCCCACTTGTATCTTTTATAATGTCTTTTATGATAAACAAGTGATTTATATTTATTAGCCTTAAAGGTAATATATCACTAATTTCATCACGGAATAATTACTTAGCTAAGGGATAAGCAATACACTCTCTATTTCCATAGAAAGTCTCTAGATGCTTGCACCCTAAAATAATCATGCCAATTCTAATCATACATAGAATCATCAAGCATATGAGTTTTAATATGTTGGAATTATTTTATGCATTAAATAAATTTGATTAATATTTAATTATGATATTGCATTTTATTTTAATCAAATAAATTTACTATTCATGTTTTTTACAAATACGTGAACTTTAAATGCAATTTCACTATCCAAATCTTCCTTAAATCATGCATAAATTGTACCTAAAAGTAAGTTCAGGGTGTTAGCTTTCCAACAAGCTTTTACCAACCCAATTTCGAATTCAAATGAGAGAGCACTAATCAAAACAATAACGGCGCGCTAATACCACTGTTGGGAAGCGGCCGCGAGTGCGCAACAGAAAATTAAAAAATTATGATGCCGCTATCCCTTTGCCCAAGACCCATTTATTTTGATTATTCTACAAGCCTAGGCATGTTACTATATATTCTAAGCATAAAAACACATAAAACATGCAAAGAACATAAACATAAACATGTTAACTAACATAAGAACTCTAATTAAAATAAAGAAGAAAAAGACTTACTTGAACCGAAGACTCCTCCAGTCCTCCCTCCAATCTACAAGCTTTTCTCGAACTCAGCAAGCTCTTCCATGTTCCAAAGAGCCACCCAAGTTTGTGGCTTCCAAAGGTGCACATACCAAAGCCAAAACTCAACGGCAAGACTATGCCTTGAGTGCACGGGTATTTTGCCCTTGGTGCTAGCCTAGGCAAATACATCAAAACTTTTAACTTGAGATTCCTCTAGTCAATTAGACTTAAGGATCCTGAAAATCAGTGGCTTACTCTTAAAAATTAGATTTGCTCACTTATATAAACCCAAGTTATGAAAGGTTTTGGTGTAAAAATTTGTAAAGAAATCTTTGGGTTTATATAGGTGCTCCAAAGACAACAAAATTAATTAAGAATCCGATGTGGGATAAATGCTAATTAAATCTTAGCCATTGGATCTTAATATAGTGGTTTAATGAGATTATAAAACCCTAATAAGAGTTTGGGCCGAATTGGAATTCAAAACAAATAAAACAAATAAAATAAAATAAAAAACGCAGATTTTTTTTCTTATTCATTTTTCCAATTCCCAAAGTGCCCCTATCGTCAATCACCAATCCCTAAGCCAATTTGGAACCTCATAAATGATCTATTCAATAATTAAACACATTGCTGTGTGTGACCTTTGATTTCGTCAATCACCAATCCCTCCATATATGCTGTTAAATTTGTATTGTGCACTATTAACCATTGATTTCGACTTTGTTGTGTGTGACCTTTTGGGTTCCCCTCAAGTTGGACATGAAATGAATCATGATAATTTAATCGAACATAAATTATCCTCCGATCAGATGGTAGTTCGATTTCAATGACCAAGGTTGACATGTAGCAACATACCAAGGCCCCAAAATGAGAAGGAAAGATATATACCCATTCTGTATGCGATTTACATATGATATGGTCCCTCGCCTCACTGTATCCCCACCGTTTGACCTAGGGTATGGAAAGTGTCTACCCATATAGTCAAAGGTATGATGTTGATAGTGTCATAAATCATGCTAACCCAAGAATCTTACATGATTCTTCCGATGCGGCTGTTGGATAATATGACCCATAGCGTCACTATTTGCACAGATCATTGTGTTGTTGTAGCAAATTAACCATGTAACAAGGAAATTGCACTCTCGTCATTTGTGATTAGATCACCATAGATATATAAATGAAGAGAGGTCCCTATGATTAGTTCCTGGATTGAGATGATATGAGACAATATCAGTCCACGAAGGATTAATCATTAAATATCCCTAGCCGTAGTATTATCGAGACTGGACATCGATAATGCGGAATAGGCTAGTATTGCACTTGTGCGCGTTGTGAGGGCACAACAGCATAGTTCTCATATATATAAGTATTGGATACTTGTGCAAGTGCGATAGGAGGTCGTGTTTCATCGATGGTACGGGAAACAGCTTCGCTCTGGATAGACCCTTCGGAATCCCATGGTATTATGACTAGGTGTCTATGGGAGGCCGAAATCAAGGTAGGTGTATATAGTCTTAACCTGAGACTTACATCGCTAATACTTACGACAATCGGTAAACTTTGGTTTTGGTGGTGGGGGATCTTAACTGGTTCTGTGTTCACCTCTTCTGGGTTTATCAGGAATCGTAGTGTATTGGATGTGATGTCAAGACGGAAGTGTCACTCCAGTCATAGTGGAGATGATGTCACACAGGATACGGTATTAGTGCTCTTAAGTGATGCGCATCCAATCGTGATATTATGACCAGGTCATGAATATCCGATTATAGAGACTAGTTACCAGACATCCGATATGTGTTTCGGACGGGGCAGACACTTATCCAGCCCCAGCCCTAGCACGTGACTATCCGATACTGGACAATATGCACAATACAATTGTATACTACGCTTGATACAGATCTTAATATTCTTTGATGAATATGTCCGGAGAATTGAGTAGACTTGGTGCTTTGCTAGGAGTCGACCTTGTCTCGTAAATCGGTAGAACGTAGTACTTGGTACGTACGTGATTCGGATACTCCGACGACCGTATTTACTGCAACTTATCCGGGGATCTCATGGGTCGCTTCCCGATAATCCACCGATGACGCACAACTTGCACTCTTGAATAATCTGGGATTATATAGAAGAGAGAGAAAATTAATCTAGGATTAATAACGGAGATATTTTATCCGGGATAAAATGTCGTCTAAGAGAGAGAACGATTAATTTGGAATTTATGGATAAAATTATTATATTCGATATAATAATCGAAATTCGATTTCGACGCGAAATTAAAATTAGATTTTAATTCGGGCAAACGAGTTAATTTAGAATTAATTCGTTAGCAACGTAAATAATAATTTCGCTAGCCGCAATTATTCGATTAATTAACGTCGTGACGTAAGCTCGGTATTTCGGAAATATCGAACCCGAACGCGTGAGTGCTCATGGGCCCACTTTCATTTGGAAATGTGTGGGGCCCACATGACACATGTCATTTTATGCATTATTTAATTGTTAATGCATTGCATGGTGATAGTGTACATTACAACTCAATGGTTTTGCATGGAGTTTGAGTGTTGACACTCTAAGCCATTGCATGATTTGTGTCATAAGTTTATTATTAATTTAATAAATATTATGGCATAAATATAAATTGATTTTTGGTAACAAAATTAATTGACAACACATTTTTCTCTCAAACTCTCTTCATCCTCTCACGCCAATAGTGGCTATTCTTCACTGGTTTTGAACCAGTTTGGGCGTGAGCAATAGGGAAGCCAGAGTGGGTTTTCATGGTGAAAATTCAAGTGCTAGCACACTACAAGTCTTGCGAAGGTGGTAGGGAGGTTCACCCATGAGGCGGGACTCATCCGACGGAGTTTGGAGCTTCGTTTTGAGACCCGAAACTGCGAAGACAGTGAGCGTGGACTGGTTGCAGTGGCGTGACCAAGGCAGTGCGTTTTTGGCTTCGATTCGTCTCCAATTCGACGTAACCGATCATGTGAGTATTCCGCTACCTCCGTTGAGTATTCACGCATGTTTTCATGTCTTGATTTGATCTTGGGACCTTAGAATAAACCAACAATGGCATCAAGAGCTTATGTTGCAAGCATGAAAAATGTAGGGCTTAATATTTGGGTAAATGTTTGTTGAGCATGATTTGAATAAATTGATTGTTTGAGTATGCTTATAACATGTTAAATTGCATTTTGGTTGGACCAATTTGTTGAAAATTGATTTGGAATAATTTTCCCCAATTTATTCATGTTGGCCGAATGTGTAGGATTCTTGGAGTTCTTGGAATTTTTTCATTTTAATTCATTGGATGAGTTATAATGATAAAGGATGATGTTAATTTGAAGTCAATTTGATTGAATTTTGAATTGAACAAAAATCCCCAATTTCCTTCACCTTGGCCGAATGTATAGCCCTATTGAATGTCTTGGTAATTTTGATTTTGTGACATTCGATGTGTATGAAATCATTCGGGAAGTTAATACGTTGTCGATTGTGTAATTAATTGGATTGAATTCAAATCGGACAAAATTACCTTCCTTGGCCGAGAGCATTAAAAGCATGTAATGGGTTTGATTTTTCATTTGTATGTTGGACATATAATAATTAATTGAGTATGATTAATTGGACTAATTTGATGCTTCGGAAATATCAATTTAGGTTATTAATCATCGTAATGCACTTTAGATAATTAAATTGCGTAATTGGATTAGTGTAATTTAATTATTTAGGCTTAAATTGGATTTGGGCTTGAATTGTTGTAATTGGGCCTTTGAGCTTGATTTATCAAGTTTGGTTTAGGCCAAATGGATTGGATCCAATTGGGCCAAAACCTAACCATAAAGCCCAATTGCGACTAATGAACCTTTAATGTTTAATTGGGCCTAATGGGCCGAAATTGATTTCTAAGGCATTTTGGGTGATTCCACTATTGGGCTTTGGTTGCCGAAGCCCATGCCTAAAGAAATTAATTGAAGCCCATTAGACTTAAATTAAATTGATGTTGGACGTTAATCGGACTTTGAGTCCCGACGCGATTGAATTTGGAATTTAAATCGTAAAAGGTTATTAATATAAAGTGTAATGTTTAATTTTGAATTGAATAATGAATTAGTATTAATACATGTTAAATTTGATTTAATGATGTAGTTTAATTTAATTCATGAATTCGTACTTTGAGTACTTATTCGCAAAAACGAGTTTGACTCGAACAAAATCAAATCGTTGTTTGAACATTGGATGATCACTTAATTATCAGATTAATTAATTTGATTAGATTGATTGATAGCATGCTTATGTGTGTGAATACATGGTTGTGTTGAATGAATAATGTATATCGGATGGATATTAGATGGGTGGGCAATTTTAGAAATTGTTGTATTAAATTCGATTTATTAAATTGGACCTGCGTGTCCAGCCTTATCACCTTCTTTCTCTTTGTATTCTCTTCTCACCTATTCCCCTCTATGTATATGAGGTTTCTTTAGAAGTGTAGTGTAACGGGTAGAAGTAGTACAAGTGCTAGCTTGAGTGAGAAAGGGAGAGATTTGATCTAGGATCAATGTGTTAAGTATCCATCCGCATATCATTATTATTTTATTTCATACTCGCTTTATTATGTATTTAGAATGCATGTTTAAGGGTGTATGATGATGAGACCTAACAAAGATAATTAAATTGATAGCCAATTTGCACGAGAAAATCCCTCAATCTATATTAAGCAAATATCCTTCCATTGAATGATTCTTGTTCAAGATCCGAAGTTGGCATTGGTTTGTTTTTGACCAAAGTCAAGACCTTTGTCAATCAAGGATGTACTTGAATCATGAGAGTTTTGTTGCATATCGGTGTCTTTTCCAAATCGTGATTTTTATTGGCCAAAGTCAAGATCACTTTTTGTCCATGACATTGATTACGAAACTTTCCTCTGTCAATGGGTCCCGCTTAACTGGAATCATTAGGTTTGTTTTTGGCCAAAGCCAAGGCCTAGATGATTCGGAGGATAGGGTTAGGAAAATGTAATGGATACATTGACATTATACATATGTTTCGGACTTGGATGTCCACCTAACCGGATCTAGGAATTGGATGAGATCCAATTGATCATGAGATCTACCTAAGTTGATTATCATACAATTTTTTGTTTGACCAAAGTCAGGATTGTATGATATTTAAACGGGATCCTAGCCCACTAGGAAACGCGGTTTCCCGAGTACTCCACAGAGGGTTAGAGGCTCGACGAAAAATAGTGGGAGGCAAGTATTGAATTTGCAACATTCGTTCGAATACTCGCTAAACACGCTCATTTTATTTTACTCGTCATATTAATCAAAAGTATTAGTCGGACTAATATTTTATGTTGTTTTAAAAATATATATAGTTGGACTATATACAAACTCATTCAATATATAGTTGATTTTGTAATTGGATTATAGTAATCAATATAATTGAATTAAATGATAGTTGATTTTATAATGGGATTATAGTAATCAATATTAAAATTATAGTTGATTAAATAATTGGATTATTGTAATCATTATAATAAATAGTACCTTAATAATTTGATTAAATAGTTGGACTATTAAAATCAAGTAAAGAATTGAAAAGGTTGAATATTTAAAATATATAATCCTTGGATTAATGTTTTAAATGATTTAATTTTCAATTGGAAATAATAATAGGTTAATTTATTTGATAAAATAACTTATTATTACTAAGCCCATAATTAAGCAAATAGTAGAGCATAAAGTCTTTGGAAGATTTATGTGATGATGACTTTAGTGCTTAATTAATATACTTACAATAAATCTATCTTTAGATTTAAAAGTATTAAAATTGCAATTAATAATTCTTGGAGAATTAATTGACTATTCTAGTGGAGAAAAGTCAAAGTTTGCAATTGGGCATGTAGCACAAGGTGCACATCGTTTCGATATTCCGAAACCCAAGGATTGGCCAAAGGTTTGTGAAATATTGAAAAGGATAATTGACATATCCCAAAGTGACTACCATTTGGATATGGAAGACACGAAGGAATTAAAGAAAGGGCGAGGCTCTAACTTTAAAAATATTTGTCAAAGTTATGTTACTACTAGTATTAAAATTGGATTTTAAATACTTAGTGTGGTACATAATACATATATGTATTGACGTTCAGAATCCGCTGTGAGCTGGATACTGCCTTCAAGCCGAGATTTCTCTGCGAATTGGAAACGGGACGAAAGTCGCTGTTTCGACCGTAGATACCTAAATTTAGGAACTACCATTTGGGTATGTACTTAAATCAGGAAATGTTATAATGTAACTAGTTTAACTAGAGACATTATCTCTATATCTGTGTTTAATAATCCATTGCGGATAAAACCTTTATATTCTAGAACACTAAAGTGTTTCATTATATAAAGATGATACTGAGATAAATACATTGGATGTAAATAACAGAATTTATATTTTGAATATAAATAAAATCTCAAACATATAAAATGACAAATAAATAGCTCAAATTGATTTGATCAATAGAGACTTATTTGTGGCATTGTTGTCTGGGACACAACGAAAGAAGACTCGTATATCCACACTTTTTAAGAGTGGGTACTAGGACTAATTGACTATTCAAATAAGGTCTGCGAATCTAGTTTATTAGGTTAAATACCTAAAATACTATTTACTTGGTAATAGTAAAAGGGCCACCGATCTGTTAGCCCTATTCATGATGAATTAAGTGGGCCCATATCTAGCTAGGCTAGATGTTAACATGAATATTTCGTGACCTTAACGGATGTGACATCACGTTATGGTTATGTGTTTCTTTTGAAGAACACAGATCGGAAACTTTAGAGTTTCGACACGAAGTAGACAAACAGATCGGCTATAGTATTATTCCGCCACGGTAATACCGTAATGGAAAATACTTAAGCAGTAAGTTTCATAAGTACATGAAAGAGTACGGTATTCTTTCAGATGAGGACATGATAAGGTTTATCACAAGTCGCTCAGAGCTACTATCTCCTTCAACTGGATATGTATTAACAGTGCAAAACGTATTTAGAATAAGGTTCCATATAAATCTGTTTGACAAATATCATATAGGATATGAACAGGGAAGAAACGAGGTTTCTCATTCCTGATAATTTGGGTATGCCAGGCATAGCGTTTGGATGATACCAAACTAAACACCCAAATTGGATAAGTGCCAATATAGGTTATCCTAAGGGAAACCTTAAGTATAGTACTTATAAATCCCACATGAGAACAATGTGATTGTTGCTCACCATGCGGTTTTCCTGAGAGAAATACCGATATGCAGTGGTCAGTGGGAGGATAGTGATACTCGATGAAAATTGGAGTAATACTGTTCAAGGCACGAAGTCCTTAATGGAACACAAATAGTTCATCTATGATGAAACTATACCATTAATCTTCAAATACACAAAAAAAAACTAGTAGATCGGATAGAGTCAGAAAACAACCTAGGGTATGGGTTTCTGATCTCACCTCATAAAGATGTCAATCTTATGGTGGTGTACCATCCGACTACGTTTTGAGGAAGTGATACGAGGTATCGGCTCCATATTATGGCAAAGTGCCATGAATCCGAAATGGATTCCATGTATAAAAATCCATTTTGAAGATGCTTGTTGATAACTGTATATTTCATTTATGAAATATGTCAGTTACAAATCAAAATCGCTTTCCTGAAAAGGAAACCTTTTGGAGAATGTTTATAACATTCTGACGATTTTGTATAACCGACAAACAAGGTTTTCGGATTATTCAATCCATGTTTGTATTGAAGCAAACATAAGGTTCTTGGAACTGTCGTTTTGAAATAATCATAATGGTTTATGATTTGACTCAAAACGAAATAATTCTTGTGTATATAAGGAGGTTAGTGGGAGAGCGCACTGACAGTGAAATTCCCATAAAGCTATTGTTGAAAGCTTGGCTTTCAATAGAAATTATCCGTAGAATTCTGGGGAGTAACAACCTTTATTCAAGGAATAAAGATCTAACTGGGATAGATTTGGAGTTGTTAACACTCTCTGCGAAATTGTACATTTAAAATGTACTTGATAGGGTGTCTCATACGCTTCGAGCATATGGAGTCACAATCGGGACAATCCAAGTGATAGTCACTGGATTAAAGATTAAGAACATCTGTTAGTATCTGAGAAAACTAAAGATGCTGTCTTAAACTATGGAGAAGGAGAACTTGAAGTGACTGGGATCACCACTGCAAGTTTCCAAACGATTAAATACTACGGTACTATAAAGTTTGAATAACGGGACAGTGAGCTGGAAATCTTCCAAGCAAGATAACTGTTGCCGAATAAACAACAAATGCGGATTATTGCTGCAGCTGAGGCAGCAATAGAAGCCATTTGGATCAAAAATAAATCTAATTAGATTTGATATAGTTCTGTTAGCAGCTGAGCTAGGCGTCAGCACAGGCTAAGGAATTAAAGGTCTCATCGACGATCCAGATATATACTTCTATATCATCTGATTCGTTCGGATCATACATCGTGGCGATGTGATGATCGTATAAATCGCGTCAAACGAAAATCAAACAAATCCGCTGACGAAAACCTTTCCTCAGCAATTTGAGTGAACCGTACATAGTTCGGGTGTGGGACACTTGAGTGACTGGCTATGTGCCAAGTGGGAGATTGTTGGATAATATGACCCATAGCGTCACTATTTGCACAGATCATTGTGTTGTTGTAGCAAATTAACCATGTAACAAGGAAATTGCACTCTCGTCATTTGTGATTAGATCACCATAGATATATAAATGAAGAGAGGTCCCTATGATTAGTTCCTGGATTGAGATGATATGAGACAGTATCAGTCCACGAAGGATTAATCATTAAATATCCCTAGCCGTAGTATTATCGAGACTGGACATCGATAATGCGGAATAGGCTAGTATTGCACTTGTGCGCGTGTGAGGGCACAACGGCATAGTTCTCATATATATAAGTATTGGATACTTGTGCAAGTGCGATAGGAGGTCGTGTTTCACCGATGGTACGGGAAACAGCTTCGCTCTGGATAGACCCTTCGGAATCCCATTGGTATTATGACTAGGTGTCTATGGGAGGCCGAAATCAAGGTAGGTGTGTATAGTCTTAACCTGAGACTTGCATCGCTAATACTTACGACAATCGGTAAACTTTGGTTTTGGTGGTGGGGGATCTTAACTGGTTCTGTGTTCACCTCTTCTGGGTTTATCAGGAATCGTAGTGTATTGGATGTGATGTCAAGACGGAAGTGTCACTCCAGTCAAAGTGGAGATGATGTCACGCAGGATACGGTATTAGTGCTCTTAAGTGATGCGCATCCAATCGTGATATTATGACCAGGTCATGAATATCCGATTATAGAGACTAGTTACCAGACATCCGATATGTGTTTCGGACGGGGCAGACACTTATCCAGCCCCAGCCCTAGCACGTGACTATCCGATACTGGACCAATATGCACAATACAATTGTATACTACGCTTGATACAGATCTTAATATTCTTTGATGAATATGTCCGGAGAATTGATTAGACTTGGTGCTTTGCTAGGAGTCGACCTTGTCTCGTAAATCGGTAGAACGTAGTACTTGGTACGTACGTGATTCGGATACTCCGACGACCGTATTTACTGCCAACTTATCCGGGGATCTCATGGGTCGCTTCCCGATAATCCACCGATGACGCACAACTTGCACTCTTGAATAATCTGGGATTATATAGAAGAGAGAGAAAATTAATCTAGGATTAATAACGGAGATATTTTATCCGGGATAAAATGTCGTCTAAAGAGAGAGAACGATTAATTTGGAATTTATCGATAAAATTATTATATTCGATATAATAATCGAAATTCGATTTCGACGCGAAATTAAAATTAGATTTTAATTCGGGCAAACGAGTTAATTTAGAATTAATTCGTTAGCGACGTAAATAATAATTTCGCTAGCCGCAATTATTCGATTTAATTAACGTCGCGACGTAAGCTCGGTATTTCGGAAATATCGAACCCGAACGAGTGAGTGCTCGTGGGCCCACTTTCATTTGGAAACGTGTGGGGCCCACATGACACATGTCATTTTATGCATTATTTAATTGTTAATACATTGCATGGTGATAGTGTACATTACACTCAATGGTTTTGCATGGAGTTTGAGTGTTAGACACTCTAAGCCATTGCATGATTTGTGTCATAAGTTTATTATTAATTTAATAAATATTATGGCATAAATATAAATTGATTTTTGGTAACAAAAAATTAATTGACAACACATTTTTCTCTCAAACTCTCTCATCTCTCTCACGCCAATAGTGGCTATTCTTCACTGGTTTTGAACCAGTTTGGGCGTGAGCAATAGGGAAGCCAATAGTGGGTTTTCATGGTGAAAATTCAAGTGCTAGCACACTTACAAGTCTTGCGAAGGTGGTAGGGAGGTTCACCCATGAGGCGGGACTCATCCGACGGAGTTTGGAGCTTCGTTTTGAGACCCGAAACTGCGAAGACAGTGAGCGTGGACTGGTTGCAGTGGCGTGACCAAGGCAGTGCGTTTTTGGCTTCGATTCGTCTCCAATTCGACATAACCGATCAATGTGAGTATTCCGCTACCTCCGTTGATGTATTCACGCATGTTTTCATGTCTTGATTTGATCTTGGGACCTTAGAATAAACCAACAGCGGCCACAGTCTCAAGCACTAATCACACATATCAACCCGGGAACTGGAATACTATTCTCTGTTGTATCCTTACAAACTTCATGTGTTTGAACAAATGACCCAATCATAACTTAATGACTGGATCTTTTGAACCGGGGAAGGAGAACGTCAAAGTCATTTGATCCACACATAAAATTGTAAAGACCTCAAGTCTAAGTACTAGTCATACAATCGATATATGAAAGTTCTCACAGACACATGGGATAAACACTCCATGTGAAAACTTTCGGCGGTCAGTTCGATGGACACGAGCAACTCATGTATCCATGTAATACACCAAGCGAACGAATCTCTGCTAGTAGCCTATGAGATCGGCTACCCCACTTAAGGGCGGATTATATCATCATGCTAGTCTCTCCGCTTTGTGAACGCCCAGATTATTCACAAAACTATGACTAGGAATGTTTGAGAGTAATGATTCTCATAAGGTGTGGAAGCCATCATCCTATTACTCCAGTGGCTTTATTACAGTGTTTGATGATTCATATAATTTATGTAAGACACGTATAATAAAGATTTCCATTTTATTAATTAATGAAAAATATTACAAATACATATACATATAGACCATCCATAAGTTGGGCATAGGGCATATCCGTTACAATGTCTAACTTGCTCAAAACACATTTCCCACACTTCTACACTAACACTTTTGCACAAACAACTCCTTAAACTATCACATTCATCCTTCATACTATAAATACCATTATCTTAACATCTTTTATGCCATAATATCAATTTAAAGTCACTACCTAATATTTCCTAATTCTTGAACATCTTTCAACAAATCTGATTTCTTAGTTTGCTATCTACCTCAATGCAATTATTAGCATGCCAATCAAACTATCGTAGCATTATTTTATCAAAATCCCATAACTTCAAATTTGGGTGAAGATTTCTCACCTCAACTCATTAGATTTCTTTCACCAATTAAGCCTTCTAAGCTTGCTATTCCTCTTCTTGATTTGTTGTGTGTTAGTTTCCATAGGCTCCTTCTTTAATTTGGATGAGAGAAAGGCTTATCCTTCTTCTTTCTCCTTTTTCTTCCCCATTCTTCATTCCCCACGTTTCTTCTTTTCTTCCCCTCTTTTTGAAGATGCAAGAATAATACCCTTTATATACTTGGGGTTATTGACTTAAATCCTTTTTCTTAACTTGTTTAGTCTTTTCTAAAGATTTCTAGGGGGTTTGAGAGATATTTAGAGTCATTGGGCCATAATGAAAAAATATTGGTCTTGGGTTTGAAAAGAAATTTCTTATTCAAGCCATATTTTCATCACTGTACAAACAATATGCGCAAATCACCAAATTATAACTAGTTTTTATCAGAATTTGGAAAAATGTTCAATGTAGAAGTTATAATCTCAGTCTTAGATTTCCGACGATATAAAATTCATAAAAATTGGAGTTTCTACGAGAAAGGTATGGCCCAAATACCATGGGCTGTCCGGAATGGAACATCGTATAATTTCGTATTGGAATTTTGAGAAATATACCGACCATCCCCAAGGTCATTTCATGAGTGTATATGTGTCCATACATAATTTAGGTTATGTAACACTCTTCTCACAATATAACAGTAGTCAAGGTTACCGGTCATTACAAATTCTCCCCCTTTAAATATGATTCGTTTTCGAATCCTTTTGTGGTTCAACTCGCAAATTCATCTTGGTTCAAGGATATTTGTGTTTCTGCTTATTCTTATTTTCCTTAACTTCATTTCTACTCTTCTATTCGAAAACTTAATATTAAAACTCCTGGAAATCTTTTGTCATTTTTGTACATACCACTTTAAAGTTCGTGGTTCTTAGTGAATAATCCTTTGAATTCTTTGACTGAAAGATAATTCCTTATTCTAATTCCATGAACTTCTGCTTAGTATTCTACACTGACCATTATACTACAACTACCTCTATGTATTACAGAAATCTTATCCTTGGGAACTTCGGTTATTCTTCTAGTTTAGGGTATTATTATGTGCTTTATGCTATAACTAATAATCTTCACTTTTCCTTGACTTGTGTGTACTTTAGGTTATCCGGAAATTTTTCATAATGTGACTACTTAAATGACTTTATAAGATATATCTTATTAGATATCTTCTTGGCTCTAATCTCAACTATCTGTTTGATCTTTTCTCTTTTCTCTTCATTAAACCCTTGTTACTTATAAGCTTATTCATTTGAGTTCTCATATATAAAACTATTTATGGGTTTAGGACTTCATAACTCATAATTAACCTTTTCATGTACTCTCACTTTCAATCAATGGCTCCCATACTATGATGTTACTTCAGGGTAGTTTTCTATTGTGATCCTCTCTGTTGGCTAAAGAGTTTTTGACAAAGTATTTATACTATGTCTAACATCGTATATCCTTATACTAAAACTACATTATTTACTATTAATATTGGCTCTAGCCAAACTGGTCTAATTTACTTTTCAAAACCTTTGGTTTCTTTGCTGGTACTAGTACAGTTACTGTCTTTTATGTTGATTATTCTTTCTTTGCTTACTTGTACTATTGAATGCTCCACCTTCAATTATCTCTCGAATTCTATCATATTAAGAGTTGTTATGATCTCAACAATTTTGGTATTCCTAGTTTCCTTGACAGTCTCTAAGTTGTACTTAGTCACTTCTTAAGTTATCATATATATAATCCTTAAGGAACATACAAATCACTATCATCCATCTTTCTCCATTTTCTTTGTGCGATAAAATTTCAGTCTTATTCGAGTTCGGAAGAACTTACTATTTCATAGTACCATTGAAAATTTTCTTGTCATTACACACCTCTGTCATTTTTTGTCTGGTATCTATTTTATTATTGTCCTATCTCAACAGTTTTACCATTACCATTCATTTGACGTCTTTCTTTTCTTCTTTCATGCTCTATTCTATACCTGAACTTCTGTGGTCTATGCTTCTGTATTTGCATCCGCGAGGGTATCAACTCCTACAATTCTCTGGTTATGTCTATGATTGGTTCTTTTGCATTCTGTAATTGCTTGACTACTATTTTCTCTCTTAATCATCTCTTATAGACCATTGTTCTTCTAAACCTTTTACTTAATCCCAATTTCTTCCTCTTTACCACGTTCTTGTACTAAATCTGAAGAATTTTATGTTTCAGCCTACTTTACTGTGTATTTAATTGCTATTGGACTGTCTTTTAAAACAAAAACCGAGGTCCATCTTTACTGCTGTTGTATAACAAGGGTTGGGCGGGTGGGGTTGAGCCTTGGCGTCTTACCCGTGGTAGTAATCTCAATAGATTCTCATGCCTATAGTCCTATAACTTTATGTGTTTACATATCTGGCTCGACTCTTATAATAAAATTCTTCTGTTAAATACTACATTAGTTTCCTACTTCAACTTCACCATTAATCCTCATTTCGACCATCAATCATACTACCTCTCCTAGAGTCATGTTCTCTAAAACTCCATTGTACTACTACTGTATTTCTTCCTACTAGTCTCTGTTGCTTAATCATCTTAAGTCGTTACTCTTTCTCTCTGTGAGTTCTATTATACTTCCTCAATTATTGTTCCTTAAGAAACTTACTATGCTACATAGATTTCTTTCTCATCTTTGTTCCTTGAACTCCTGTCATCTTTACTCTCCCGGACACTCCATCAACTTCATTTGCTTAAGACATTTATACTAAATTTTTAGTTTAGGTACTGCTTTCCATTTATTTATTCTGACTCAATATAATAAGACTCCTTAAGAGTTTTCTATTATATTTCTGGAAATTGCTCTCCTTGGTCCCTTCATTCCCTTGAGCCTTAACTCCCTTAAGGGTCTCCAATACAATGATAATTTCTATATTTGGCTCGACTCACCTTGACTTCAGACTATCCTATCTCATGTATCTTATCTATGTTCCGTTGAACTCAATTGTTCAGCTGTCTAGCTGTTTCGTGGCCTGTCAATTTTTTCTAATGCTCTTCTTTACTTGTTCTTCTCTTTACGGGGCTATAAGTTGAAGGGTTAACACACTCACTCCCTCGAGATCTATGAATACATTTTTTTGTTATTTACTTAGCCTTGGTGATGGTGTGATTAAGTGTTCATATACTTACTAGAGTCGAGGCTACTGGAAGGAAAAAAAATTACCAAACCTTCTGTTGGGACCCAAAACTTTTATCAACTATCCTGAATATTCCTTTACATTTTGACCTTCAAGCTATACCTTTAATACTATATGTACTGAACTCCATTGTCACTATCTTTGCCCTTATTGTTTATTTTCATATCGCATCTCTTGGCTTTTTGTCATGCTGCCGAAGTTAGCAATGTTTCACTCTTATGGGCTATTTTCTAAATATCTGCTATTTGTCATGGGCTGCTCGAATAGTGACAAATTCACTGTTTGGACAGCTGTCACACGATAACGCCGTTTTTGGCCATTTTCGCTTATTTCAACTCCGAAACACTTTCCGGAAAATGTTCCAACTCCCAAAACACATCCAATACATTCATAAGAAAACAATTTCATCAACAAAATCACGATTTTTCCATAACTGATCCAGAACACAAAATTAACAATTTTCATGCTTTAAATCCAAATTCAAGATTAAATCAATTAATCAAAACACCAAATCAAGTCACCACATATGAATAACTCAAGAACAATTCTAGGCATTACAAGAGTGGTCATAACACTCTAGAATGACAACAAATCATCAAATGATAAAATTAGACACTAATTACACTAATTGCATCCAAAATACTTCACACATGCTTCATTAGCTTCCAATTCATCATCCACAACCAAAAACCCCAAATTTTCAGAATTAAAGGAACCCTAGAACTTTTCTCAGAATTCAAGAAAACATGAAACTAATTTCTAAGCTTGGGTTATAGAAGATTACCTTTTAATCTCTTGATTTCCAAGCTTTTTTCTTGAATTTTTCCTTTATTTCTTCATGGAATCATCAAACATATTTGAAACCCATTTTTTTCTTAGGACTCTCGGCCATGGAGAGGTTGTAAGGAAGAAGATAAATTTTTTTCAATTAAAAAACCCTTTAGCCAACTTTGTAGGGTTATTTTTGTCAATTTGTAATTTAATCAATTAAATCATAATTAAACTTTATGTTATCCAAACAAAATTGCACACATAAAGTATAATTAAATCATGCCATATAAACCAATAATAATTGGACAAATTTCATAACATTTATGGAAAAATTTAATTAATTAATCATTTGAATATTTAACAATTAAATATTCAAATAATCAATTATTTAATTATTATTATATATGTATTTTTATTTACAATAAATAAGAAATACATATATTTATGGCATGTGTCAAAATCTCATTTGAAGAATAACTAATGTGTATAGAATCGTATTATGTATCAAATACAAATACACAATAATTACGATTGAAAAAAATTACCCCTATGCATGTGTTATCGTTTAACCGATTAAATGATCTGAATTAACTCATTTAATCCGGTGAAGTATTATATATATCAATATTATTCATATCGCGTTGTCCAAGTGCTCAACGAGTACACTTCATATTGCGGGACTCTCTAAGTATCTGTCATAAAATCCAATTTCATGTCCATAATCCACCCACTCATGGATTATGACGACCATACATAATATCGCTAAACTATACAAGTCAAGGTCATTGCATACGTATAATCCCTCTGTCACAGGCAATCCATATTATACTTGTGGTATAGATAAAAACGTCAAACCCATTCGGTATAATATAGTCGACTTTCAATTTACGATCTCTAAATAACACTCGGAACTAATTTCCAAAGTTATACCACGGCCATAGATTTACTAGATCGTAAACACGTGCGGATGCCTATGTCTTGTATAAAAGACTGACAGATCCTTTCCTGATACGCACTAGATATCATGAGCATCAGTCCACACCCAACAAACAGGCGAAGGTCTAATCTAAATAGATCGGTG
Organism: Zanthoxylum bungeanum; assembly: GCA_019454045.1. Lineage (NCBI taxonomy): Eukaryota > Viridiplantae > Streptophyta > Magnoliopsida > Sapindales > Rutaceae > Zanthoxylum > Zanthoxylum bungeanum. The sequence goes on from SKCR01038369.1 coordinate 68,521, forward strand.
ACGTGACTTCCATCAAAGTGTGGAGGATAACTCATATATACCACTGTGGTATCTCAAGTCGAAGGACTACTATGCTCGCTCAACTCAAGAAGATTCCTATTGACGTTGGTGTACCATCTATTAGGAAATCTTCAGTGAGTCGTTCAGTGTCTTATCAAATAAACACCTACATGTCTATATGAGTCTCCCGAGACTTATGGTTCACTAGGATAAACCATCGGACCAAGTCACGATATACGACATGTACTGGTCTCAGCAGATTTTACTAATCGACCCATGTTAGTAAATCATGACCAGTAACTTTATTTAAGGACATACATCTTATATTACACTTCCCAATGTCAATTACAAACTACATTGTAACTGCGCACTATATTGTAAATCCTAGGGTCTTTGTCTAATATACATGTATCACTAAACCAGATTTAGTTTCGATATAATCATAATCAGATATCTAATCGTAATTAGATCGAATAAGTGTATAAAAGAAAAGGGTGATACCATTAAATTAGTAATATTATGGAAAATGAAATTGCTCGTATTTATTAATTAGACATATATACGGCCCGGATTGGCACTCCGAGCACCAACCCTAACAATAAGCTATAACCATTCCTTTTAATCTTATTATTTGCACTGGGTATTCCAATTAACTAATGAATGTCTCCGATCTCATGTGTCTATTCTTTTGAACTTACACGGATTTTCTACTAGCATACCTATAGATTTCTTCTATGTTTGGTCTATTCTGCGGACTTCTACTAGAACTGCAAACGTTGTGCTGACTTGCCTAGATTCTTGGATTACAATAGGTTCTCTCATTTTTATCTTCAGAGGCTTTCTTTGTCATTTTTTGAGTGGTCTATCTTCTAATGTCCTCAGTTTCTACTTTAGGAAAAACTGTCATTTGGCTTTCTTACGGTTACCTTTACATAGGTTGGGAAATGATGGGGCAAGCCTATATGTCTCGATGGTTATCGTTGTCCTTGTTCTGGTACTCTGTGTCCTAGTAGAGTCTATTACTCATATAAGGTAGGTATGAAATAAATTCCTTCAGGACCATTTCTTTGACTGATATAGCTAAGAGATGTGGATCTAGATAGATCGGAACCTTATCTACTAGATTCTTAAATTAATGCAATAATCCTTTCTATTTACAACATTCTCTTATTGTTCTGCAGGCCTAGGTTAGGGATCTAAAGTCTCCATATATTTATTGGTATTTCTTGTCTATAGAAAGTTCCACGTCTAATCTCGAGTTCTTGCTTCTTTTATCTTTCTGTCTATCTTTAGTTACTCAGGAAACTTAACATCTATACGAGGTACTTAAGGCTATTGAGTCTACTTGAAGGAATTTTCTGATCAAGAAAGGAATCTTTGTAGGAAGGAAGGAATCTTACTCAAGTTTACTTCAACATTTTACTTTGGTTCGGGCTTACTCTATTTTCTTTAATACTAAGGTTTCGTACTTCCTTACTTATTTGTTTCTATATTTTTACCTTTAATTGCTTTTGATTGCTTAAACATCTGTGTTTTTATCCTTTACATTTCTTTCTAGCTTTCTCTTTCTCTTTCTACTTCCTTGGGTGGGTATCCTTATGACTTTCCTATCTCGTTCTGTCTCTTTACTTTTATTGTCTTTGGCTTCTTAAATATCTACGCATATTTCCTTACTTCTTATAGCTTTCTCTCCCCACTCTCTACGGTAACATTTCTTAGTACTGTATTTTCTTGTTTTATAGCTAAATTTGAACTTCTACTAATAGTTCAGGATGGTTACGTAAGGATCTTCAATGAATATACTTATTTCTAAGGAAAAATACTTAAATAGCTCAGGAATTCTTACTAACCTATCTATATAACTTTGAGGACATACTCGAGGATTGGTTACTGAAAAGATAATGCCTCGTATACGGGTATCCCGAACATACTACGTATATAAGACCCCAGCACTCTACCCAGTATAGTCACTAACTCCCTAGACCATGCTCTGATACCATCTTTGTAATTTCCCCAATCTGGGTTATTCTACCGGCAGAGAATAAGCCATATTATTCCCCTGAGCCTCTGTTATTCGAACTATAAACAACATTGTTATTCTTTCCTTAAATATAGTCTCATATACGGGACCATTGCCCAAATTATGACATAGAACATTAAATATTAAACACAACTAAAACTCAACATTAATTAATTTAACAACTTATACATGAGTACTTTTACATAATTTTATTATACAATTTTCTGAAACTGGATTTTACAAAACTTGACTGAACTTTATCTCTGACTCAACTTGGTGGACTAAACCCAATAGTGATCTCTTCAATCTTATCCTCCGATAATACCTGGAAAATAAAGAAACTATGAGTGGGAGGGTTAGATCGTTTGAACGATCTAAGTGAGTATACAGTTTAAAAGTTGTACTAAAAGTGCTTTTAAAATCTATGGTTCTAAAACCAAATTCATATGAAATTATCTTTCCCAAAATCTCTTCTATTAGCTGATATAACTTTCTTCCTCTAAATTTTTTTTTTCTTAAAACTGCTTCTGAAAACCTATAACTGAAAGATCTGTTCTGAAAACTATTTCTGAAATATTTGTTTTTGAAAAATATCTCTGAAAATTGTATCTAAAAAACCTGACGCATGGGTGGGTTACGTATTGACGTCCCCCCATACGCCTAACTAGAGTCAGGAGTGAAAATTCATGACATTGGGGCGTTACGTATCGCCGTCCCCCAAAGCATGCCACTACTTGTCCCTGAACTAGAGTCAATAGTGTGAATCCATGCTACTACTTGACCCTAAATCTAGGATCTAGGGGCATCTTTCATCCATAGTCTTGAAGTAGGATCTAAGGGCGTTACGTATCGTCGTCCCCCCAGTCCTCTATATGTGCACATGTCCTCTCCGTCAATTCCATAAGTCAGAGCTGAGGTTGGTTTTTCCTCATGCCTCCAAAAGTCACAAAACTCAAGCTATTTAAATCAAAACTTTCTTAAACATTCTTTTACTTAAATAACTGAAATAAGATTTGGCTAAGGCCCTAAGTGCTTAAAAAGTAAGTCTGGCATCAAAACATATAAGTAAATAAACTTTGAAAAGAAAGGTCCATTAATTTTGGAATTTGGACATCATAACTTCATTGTGTCAAAAATATTTGTGGTTTCTGCGATAACGTTTAATGGGTACCTTATAGAATACATATCATAGAATACACTTCGAAAATATTATCACTACAATGGATTTTTCAACTTTTTCATGGTAATTTACGTGTATATAAGATGATAAGAAGTCCTTCGGGTGGTCTATAATATCCTGAGTCGAAACTGGTTTGGTAAAAAAATAACCAGGGAAATGGCCATGCGTCGGTACTTAAAGACTTTCGCATCGCGACGTAACCTGAAGAAGACCGGGACATATAGTTATTTTTGATTTTCTTCGCGACAAACATGAAACAGAACCAGATTGACGCTATTTTTCCCAGAATGCGACGCGACGTGAGGTGCGTTGCGTCGCGACGCAAGGCCGGTTTCAGGGCCAAAAATCAACTCTTTCATGTCTAACTTCCTCCAAACATATTCCCACACTTCCACACAAACAATTTTGCACAAACAACTCCTTAAACCGTCACATTCATCCTTCATACTCTAAATACCATTATCTTAATATCCTTTATGTTATAATCTCAATTTAAAGTCACTACCTAATATTTCCTAATTCTTGAACATCTTTCAACAAATCTAATTTTTTAGTTTGGTATCTACCTCAATGCAATTATTAGCATGTCAATAAAACTACCATATCGTTATTTTATCAAAATCCCATAACTTAAAATTTGGTTCAAGATTTCTCACCTCAACTCATTAGATTTCTTTCACCAATTAAGCCTTCTAAGCTTGCTACTTCTCATTTTGAATGTTGTGTGTTGATTTCCATAGGCTTCTTCTTTGGTTTGGATGAGAGAAAGGCTTTTCCTCATTCCTCCCCCTTCTTATTTCCTCGTGTTTCTTCATTCATTCCTCTCTGTTTGAAGATGCAAGAATATAACCCATTATATACTTGGGGTTATTAACTCATTTCATTCTTCTTAACTTGTTTAGTCTTTTCTAGAGAAGTCTAGGGGGTTTGAGGGATATTTAGAGTCATTGGGCCATAATGAAAAAATTGGGCATGGGTTTGAAGAGAAATTTCTTATTAAAGCCATCTTTTCGTCACTGTGTAAAATGTCTGAGCAAATCACAAAATTAGAACTAGTTTTTTTTAGAATTTGGAATAATGTTCAATGCGAAAGTTGTAGATCCTGGTCTTAAATATTTGATGATATAAAATTCATAAATATCAGAGTTCATACGAAAGTTATAGCTCAAACACCATAGGCTATTCACAGTGGTGAAAGTACCTACAAGCAATAGCGACAAGAAATCTCTATACCCAAGAGGGGGGTGAATTGGGTTATCGCTATAAATGCGGAATTATAAAATCTTTGCCGATTTTAAGCTCTTATTACCAAGTGGGAGTTTTAGGCAATTTTCTCTATTCCAATTAATAGCCTATATGCAAGTTTCTAATCAATATTATAAATGTAATCAAACTTGCAAATAAGTAAAAGTTAAGGGAAAGAGAAATACGACACCACGATTTATAGTGGTTCGGCCAAACGTGCCTACGTCCACTCCCCCAAGCCTCGCTTGAAGATTTCCACTAAAATCCGAGTTTTGTCGTGGCTCACTCGTAACCAAGAGTTTTCCGCAAAGGTGCACTCCAAACCTTTTACAACTTTGAGTTTTGTTCGTAGGCGTACTCACAACCTTTACAACTTTGAGTTTTGTTCGTAGGTGCACTCACAACCTTTACAACTTACCCAAACTATGGGATTTCACAAACCGCAAGTGTTTTTGATAAAGAAATTGTAAAACACACTTGGGCACTCACAAATATAATGAAGATTGTGTGAGATGCAAACCCAAGTGATCTAAGCTCACTAAATGATATGGAAGATGTGTGTGTGAGCTTGGATGAGTGTTTATGAATATGAAGGTGTATATCACTCTTTGTTTGCCTTTAGAGAATGTATATGAAGGTTTTCTAGATCTCTAACTTAAGGCAAAAGAGTTGGGGTTCTATTTATAATAAAATGCAAAGCTTTTAGCCATCACAGCGAGACCGGCGAGGAAACCGGCATGCCGGTCTAGGGCTCCAACGGTAACATAACGTTCAAAAAACTAGCCGTTGGACCGGCGAGCAAACCGGCGAGGATACCGGCGAGGAGACCGGCGAGGAGCTCCCTGGTTCCAGAGAGCATATTTTCTCAGCTAAAACCGGCATGGAGACCGGCGAGCAAACCGGCATAGGGACCGGCATGGAGCTCCCTGGTTTCAGTATGTGCATGACCAGTCAAGACTGACGACACTTGGTATTTTGGCCATAACTTCCTCTAGAAAATTCCAAATCATGATTTGTAATTTCTACATAAACTAGACACATAGATATAGCTTCTGTAAAAAATTCAGCTCCAAAAACATTAAGATGCATTTTATGGAATTTTTCTAATGTGACGTGTACGCAGAAAACGCACATCTGAACATGTTGTACTAAAAAGGCTCTAGCAAAAGTTCTATGCATCGGAATTATGTTCCGTTTGAACCGTAGCAAACTAGAGACACATATCTATCTAACGGTATATCATTTGAAGTTTAATTCAACCGTTTAATAGTTTTTGGAAGATCATTTACCGATGCACTTGTGCATAGAAATTCATTTTTGTGCAAATAAAGTGCAAATGATTCTTTAAGCATTCTAATCCATTTTAAATGCAAGTGATGCAAAATGAATGATTCCTAAGAGCTTTAGATCACTTGAGTAAACTCACTTACAATAAAATTTAGCTCTTAATCATTATCTTCGATTTGCCGCTAGTCTTCACATTCTCGCTCTTCACTCCTTATGCTTCGACACTTTTTGTATTGCTTCGTGTTTGCACGTCGAAGTCGTCAATTGCGTTGACGTCATCAAAATCCAATTACGCGACCAAGTCACCAACAATCTCCCCCTTTTTGATGATGGCAACCCCTTAAAACTTGTTGCAACTTGTGAGCTTCTTGGAGTCCAAATTTGACCATTTTGCTCCCCCTCAACATAAGCTCCCCCTCAATGTGTGATTGTCTTCAAAATAGCTCTATAACAACTTGACAAACACATTAGTACATTTACTCCCCCTTAAACCAAGAGTGAGGGTTAAACAAGTTTTAATCTCATTTCTAATGATTTCTCCCCCTTTGACATTATCAAAAAGTGGAGAAGTAAAATTTAAATCTAAATGAGATACCAATTATATATGTGCTATAAAAAGATACCAAAATAAAAAATATGCACATTTTGGCATTTCCCCCTTTCTGTCATAAGATGAAAAGATCATGTATAATGCAATTCTCTTTAAAGATCCATTCCCAAAGCTCCCCCTACAAATTTATCAATTACACTTTGGTACCCAAACTTTCTTGGGTCCATTGGGGTTAATTTTGATTCCTTGAGGAATCCATGCATTCTTAATCACATTCTTGTACATGCATTCAAAAATTTTGTGACCATTTTTATTACATGCATGACATGTGACATTTTCATTGATGACATTTTTAGCATGAGAGTCGGATGCCTTAACGAAATAATTTCTCAAAAATTTTCTCTTAATGTAAGGCCTATATCCTAATCCCTCTCTTTTAAATGCACATTTTTGGGATCCAATTAGCATATTAAAATTTTTATGTCCCAATGTGAATTTACTAAGTATGGTTTGCAAATCTATCACCTTAGTGTTTAATAACACATTTTCATTCAATATAGATTCGCAATCGCATGTCTTAGAGCTAGATGGCATATTTGATATGGAATTTTCAAGTTCTAGCATTTTAATCTTTAAACATGCATTTTCATCATTCAAGCATGCAATTTCTTTTCATGTTTAGCTTTTAAGCATATCACATCATTATCTAAAACATGAATTTTATCGATACTAGTTGCATGTTCAATTTTAAGTGTAGCATGCTCATTTTTGACCAATTTTAATTTCTTTTTAAGCATATCACATAATTCTTTTAAACCATTAAAAGCATCAAGTAATTCAGAATTGTGTACCTCTTCTTCTTCGCTTTCTTCTTCAATTTCAAATCGGATGTCTTCATCCGTGATAGCCATAAATGCTATTGATTTATCTTTGACTTCAACTTCTTCCTCCCGGATGAGCTTGAATCGCTATCGCTCCAAGTTGAAGTTGCTTTCATTGCCTTTTTCTTTGATTTTCCTTTCATTTTCCTCAATGGGCAATCGGTAGCTATGTGACCCGGTTTGTTGCATTCATAACACACAATTTTCTTGTTCTTCTGCGTCCATTTTTCTTCTTTCTTTTCGTCCGTCTTTGATTTTCCCTTTCGATTTACGGACTTAAGGAGCTTCTTCAAGTTCTTGTTTATTTGAGCCAACTCATCATCACTATCTTCTTCTTCTTCACTTGAGCTTGACTCATCTTTTCTTCTTGCTTTTAAGGCCAAGGATTTCCTTGTCCTTTTCTCATCTTCCTCCTTTTTGTCCATTTTGATCTCCATTTCGTACTCAAGTAATTTTCCAACTAAATCATCCATCTTCAATGTGTTTATGTCATTTGCTTCTTTAATGGAGGAGGTATAGCTTCTAAATTCCTTTGGGAGTGATCTCAAGATTTTCTTCACTTGATCCGATGTCCCGATGACTTTTCCCAATGCTCCCAAATGATTGATGATGACCGTAAACCTCGAAATCATGTGATCGATTTCTTCCCCGGATTCCATCTTGAAATTGTCCAATTCGCACATGAACCGGTTGATCTTCGATTCCTTCACTTGACTTGTGCCCTCGTTGACCATTTCCAATGACTTCCATAAATCATATGCATTTCCACATTCCGGAAGCTTGCTAACTTGATCCCGATCAATGGCACATAGGAGTTGGTTGAGTGCCTTAGCATTTTGTGAAGCTTGTTTTAGATCCTCACTATCCCATTCTAAACTCGGCTTCGGAATCTCAACCCCATTGCTATCCCTTTTTGTTGGCATTTTTGCACCCCGTGTGATAATCAAATAGGATGGCGGATCATTGGCTAGGAGATAAGTCAACATTCTTGACTTCCAATAATTGTAGTCGGTTCCGGTGTAAAACGGAGGTCTAGTAGTTGAATATCCCTCGGCAAAATTTGAAAAGTGGCTTGTAGATCCCATAGTCTATTCTCAGACGGTTAAGTCTTTCTTGAGAATACCTCGCTCTGATACCAACTGAAAGTACCTACAAGCAATAGCGACAAGAAATCTCTATACCAAGAGGGGGGTGAATTGGGTTATCGCTATAAATGCGGAATTATAAAATCTTTGCCGATTTTAAGCTCTTATTACCAAGTGGGAGTTTTAGGCAATTTTCTCTATTCCAATTAATAGCCTATATGCAAGTTTCTAATCAATATTATAAATGTAATCAAACTTGCAAATAAGTAAAAGTTAAGGGAAAGAGAAATACGACACCACGATTTATAGTGGTTCGGCCAAACGTGCCTACGTCCACTCCCCCAAGCCTCGCTTGAAGATTTCCACTAAAATCCGAGTTTTGTCGTGGCTCACTCGTAACCAAGAGTTTTCCGCAAAGGTGCACTCCAAACCTTTTACAACTTTGAGTTTTGTTCGTAGGCGTACTCACAACCTTTACAACTTTGAGTTTTGTTCGTAGGTGCACTCACAACCTTTACAACTTACCCAAACTATGGGATTTCACAAACCGCAAGTGTTTTTGATAAAGAAATTGTAAAACACACTTGGGCACTCACAAATATAATGAAGATTGTGTGAGATGCAAACCCAAGTGATCTAAGCTCACTAAATGATATGGAAGATGTGTGTGTGAGCTTGGATGAGTGTTTATGAATATGAAGGTGTATATCACTCTTTGTTTGCCTTTAGAGAATGTATATGAAGGTTTTCTAGATCTCTAACTTAAGGCAAAAGAGTTGGGGTTCTATTTATAATAAAATGCAAAGCTTTTAGCCAACTCACAGCGAGACCGGCGAGGAAACCGGCATGCCGGTCTAGGGCTCCAACGGTAACATAACGTTCAAAAAACTAGCCGTTGGACCGGCGAGCAAACCGGCGAGGATACCGGCGAGGAGACCGGCGAGGAGCTCCCTGGTTCCAGAGAGCATATTTTCTCAGCTAAAACCGGCATGGAGACCGGCGAGCAAACCGGCATAGGGACCGGCATGGAGCTCCCTGGTTTCAGTATGTGCATGACCAGTCAAGACTGACGACACTTGGTATTTTGGCCATAACTTCCTCTAGAAAATTCCAAATCATGATTTGTAAATTTCTACATAAACTAGACACATAGATCTAGCTTCTGTAAAAAATTCAGCTCCAAAAACATTAAGATGAATTTTATGGAATTTTTCTAATGTGACGTGTACGCAGAAAACGCACATCTGAACATGTTGTACTAAAAAGGCTCTAGCAAAAGTTCTATGCATCGGAATTATGTTCCGTTTGAACCGTAGCAAACTAGAGACACATATCTATCTAACGGTATATCATTTGAAGTTTAATTCAACCGTTTAATAGTTTTTGGAAGATCATTTACCGATGCACTTGTGCATAGAAATTCATTTTTGTGCAAATAAAGTGCAAATGATTCTTTAAGCATTCTAATCCATTTTAAATGCAAGTGATGCAAAATGAATGATTCCTAAGAGCTTTAGATCACTTGAGTAAACTCACTTACAATAAAATTTAGCTCTTAATCATTATCTTCGATTTGCCGCTAGTCTTCACATTCTCGCTCTTCACTCCTTATGCTTCGACACTTTTTGTATTGCTTCGTGTTTGCACGTCGAAGTCGTCAATTGCGTTGACGTCATCAAAATCCAATTACGCGACCAAGTCGCCAACAAGTGGAACATTGTACAATTTCGTATCGGAATTTTGAGAAACATACCGACCGTTCTCAAGGTAATTTCATGAGTGTATATATGTCCATACATAATTTAGGTTATGTGACACTCGTCTCACAATGTAACAATATTCAAGGTTACCTGTCCTTACATGAAAGAATACAGCCTTGAGCCAATGATTTAAAGCGGTCTCAGCGGAATGAATGCATGTTGGGATTTTTGACCTAGGGCATAATGTAATGTAAATGGTAATATGTTTTAAGAAATCAAATGATTCATTATTCATTTATCAAAGTGTTTGTTTAATATCGCATATTGGGTAAATTATCTTAATTACCCTAGATTACTCATGTGTCTTCAGACTTAGTGTATGTGTGTCATACACAAGAGGATTTAAGTCTGAAGTTAGTAATCTAAAATTGTCCATAGAGAGCAAACAAAAAGGATAATTTATTTGTGGTTTATCTATAGATTCGGTTCATTCTATAATTGTATGACGACCTTGATTCGAGATCGTCCATATGGAGCACCTTGTATGATTTGATCATATAGGACTGGACCCGAGTAGAAATATGTTTCTTATAATATCTATTAAATAAAGAAATTCATTTCGATCTACTAGACGGTCATATATGGTTTGATCTTAATCCTATGTGTTTTACGAACTCCTACATGGTAGGCTATGTCCTTCGATTTACAAAGGTGAGGTTGGTGTAGCAGTCCCGATCAATAGCTACGTACTTTGGGGACATGGTTTGGTGTGTAGCTGGGAATATTTTACATAGACATGGAGTTCACTCCTTGCGAGAAGTAGATGAGTATTTTCCTTAAGGGTTGATTCAGTACTTGAACGGTTAGAGCACTCGAGTCTTTCTCTTACGAGTAGAAAGACTAAAATTCATAATGGTTATGAATAAATCATTCATTAGAGAATCAATGGTACTTAAGGTAAGTAGAATTAGAGGGGTATAACAGATATTATGACCCGGCTCTAATTACAAGATACTCGTGAAGGGTTAATTCGTATATAATGACTATATCGATGGACACCGACGTGGTTCCACTTAATATACTATCTGCAGCAACGAGAGTGCATCTTCGGATTTTTAGTGGAATAACCCGGAGTTAATAATTCAGAATATTTAATTAAGAAATTAATTAATATTCCGAGATTATTGAAGCTTAGAACCATAGGTCCATTTGTCCTCGTGCTGGCTCGATATACTATAGCAGATTAAATATAATTGGATAGTCCAATTATATACTCATAAATGAAAATATTATTAATATGATTAATATTATTATTTTGTCACACTTAAAACTATATATTAAAATTTAATATATGGTTTTAATAATTATATGATAATTATTGAATGCATAATATTAAATTATATATAATATAATTTAATAAGGCTACATTTGGAATTTCCAAATCTTGGATTTTGGAAACCCTTGGTGAGTTATGCGAGGTTGTAATTAAATTTGGAAACCCTTAGTGAGTTATGCTAGGTTGCATAACTCTTGAATTTAATTTTGGTGGTTACACTTTTTGAAAGGTAATTGTAATTTTAATTTTGTAACATATCTTTCATTATGGTAATTGAATTAGATCTTACAAAATTAATAAATAAATAAAATATGCCATGGCCGAATTTTGTATAGGTGGAAGAGGAAAGGGTTTGTTTGTTTTTGAAACAAATAACCGTAAGTATAAAAGAAAATTGGATTTTTCTTTTTGGCCTTAATCTCACATTGCAACCCTAGCCACTTTTTTCTTCTTCACTATTCTCTCAAGTGTTGAGAAAACCCAAGAAAGAACAAAACAAGAAAAAGAAAATAAAAATCTTTTGTGACATTAATCTCTAAATTGTTTAGGGATTAATTTTGTGAGTCTAGCCAACACTAGTTTCTGTTGGTAATGAGATATAGCTCAAAAGACTTTTTGGTGTCAAACAAAAACCCATCTTCTCCTCTTTTAAACATACCACACGGCAGTGAGCAGAAAGTTGCTCACTGCCACACAAAAAAGTTGTGTAACAGGACTCGGTTTGAATTTTTTTGTTCCATAATTTTTAGTGAACTTGAAGAGATCTTTGGGGCTGTATTGGGACTTTTTGTGAAAAATCAGACCTGAAATATAGCTGTAGGAGCAAAGCAGAGTTTACCGCTATGTCTATGATACTCGGCGACCACGACACTGTTAGGCTCACAGCCCGTAGAGAGTACGGAGTAGCCCGCGGGGGATTAAACCGGAGAATAAAGGAGTCACCACCCAGTGTGAACTGGGAAAAGATTTAAGGCTGCACTCACCCCTTGCAAAGGAAGACCTTAAACCCTTGGGTTCAGAATGGTCCATTACTTATGCGAGTATAATGGACGGGTTCACACAATGGTATAGCCAAGTCTTAATGCAATTCATGCAAAAAAAAAAGCGAATAATAACATACCCAATCAAAATAATAACCACAATAACATAGTTCAAAAAAGCATATTAAATTAAGAAGTACAAGATTTGGTAAAGAAAACTATAATAAATAAAGATAAGCGGGAAAAACGTCAATAAATAAATAGCAAACAAAAATGGGGTTAATCACGCATATATGAGCATTTCCCGAGTGGAACGTGGAGTTGTATCCCAAGTACAAACCGCACTACCGTCCATTTGGATTTGGCTATGGAATTTATGTCTGGGTTTCCATCCGATATACCACAAGGGATAATAACACATATAATCATCCATGCAATGTAAGTGGACATAAAAAAATATAACCATGCATATGCGGATAATCACCAACTTGAACAAATAAAATAAAGGCGAAATAATAAAATAAAGATAAATAACAAAATAAAAAAGATGAATAGTGAAATGCTAAAGAAAGAAAAATATGACCAGAAATTTGGCTGTCTTTAATGTAGGACTTCGCATACCCGGCTAGACGTATTTCACATCCAGCCAGACATGCAGCATCCATAACTATAAAATAAATATGGTAAAAGGTGCCCTCAGGTCTTACCTTTTAAGTTGCTTTCTCATAAGTGCATTAGGTCGTCGCCGGAAGGATTGAAGCTTTCTTTCAAAGTTTCTGCTTATTATTTTCTATTTTCTGGTTCTTGTTTTTCTATTTCTGGTTGCTATTTTATGGATGCTATTTTGCTGTTTTTTTCGACTGCTGTTTTACGTTTTTAGGGCTGTTGTTTTACGATTTTAGGGCTTGCTGTTTTGGGGGCTACTTTTTTTGTGATTAGCTGCTGGTTTGGGTGGTTGGTTTTGCGTTGGTTTTGTGCTTGCTGTTTGTTCACCTTGATTTGGGTTTGATGGCTTGCTGTTTCACGTTGATTTGGGTTTGGTGGCTTTCTGTTTGTTCACGTTGATTTGAGTTTGGTGGTTTGTTATTTCACGTTGATTTGGGTGTTTTTTTGTTTGTGTTTGTTCGGTTTTGGGTGTTTGTTGGTTTGTGTTTGTTTCACTGCTTTGGGTGTTTGTTGATTTGTGTGTCTTGCGTCTAAGATGGAGAAGAAATAGAGCCTTAAGTTTTTTTTTGCTTGTGATTGCCGTGTGTAGACCTCCTTAATGTTATGATTTTGGTCCATTTTTATAATGATTTAGATGGATCTCCAAAAAAGGAAACAAATCATGGAAATTTATTTTGGAATATAATCTCTCAAATCTTTTTAATTGGAAAGTCTTGATGAGGGAATTTGAGCATGTGTTTTGCATGGGATTTCAAATCTTTGTTAAATTGGAAAGTGATTTGAGGGGATTTACATATGTGAATTGCATGAGATTTTCTTATTTGGGAAGGTTTGGGCATGTGGATGCATGAGCTTGGTGTAATGGGTGTGTATGGCATGTGTTGCATGGTAATGGGCCGTGTGGATGAGTTGTATGGGCTTTCATGGGTTGCAGGGGTTTTGGGCCGAGGCTAAGGTTTGAAACAGAAACAGAAACTGACTAAGTGAATCTGAGGATGGCTAGTGAGTCCGAATCCAATGAGGTGCTAATTTTGGAGGTTTTCTTTCCTTCCGGCATTTGATTCCCGCAACTTCCACAACTTTTCAGGTAGTGCCTCCATACGAGGCTCATTATTGGGCTTATGCAAAAACACATTGTCTACAATAGCAGAAACTGAATCATTAAAGGGCTGAACTAGGTAGTGAATTGAGTGAATTTCAGGTCCAAAGCAGTCCAGTTTTTGTCCCATTTTTTAGAGGCTGTTCGGGGACAGTTCCGGGGTTGGAATTTTGTCTATAATAGAAGCAACATTTCAGTGGTGGTCCTAGTATCACTCGAACTCTTGGTGAGAATGACATAAAAAATTTTCAAGTCCGATTCGAATGCCTAACGTGCTTCTGCCATGCAAGAAAAGTGTGTCCTACAATGCAGCCCCCAGCCAATAATCTCGAAGTGGCATCGACAGAACGAATGTAGCCCCGAACAATTAATTTAAAGCGGTCTCCGCAGAACAAATGCAACCCTGAGCTAAAAATATTAAGCGGTCTCGGTGGAATGAGTGCTACCCCGAGCCCATAATCTCAAAATGGCCTCGGCGGAACAAATGTATCCCCGAGCCGACGATTTAAGGTGGTCACGGTAGAATGAATGCAGCCCCAATCTAATAATTTAAAGCGGTCTCTACATAATGAATGTATTCCCGAACCAAGAATTTAAAGAGGCATCGGCGGAACGAATGCAGCCTCGAACCAATAATTTAAAGCGGCCTCGACGGAAAGAAATGTAGCCCCGAGTCAATAATTTAAAGCAGCCTTGGCGGAATTAATACAGCCCCGAACCGATGATTTAAAGCGATCTCGGCTGAACGAATGTAGTCTCGAGCCAATAATCCCAAAGCGGTCTTGGTGGAACGAATGCAGTCTGGAGCCATTAATTTAAAGCGGTCTTCACGGAATGAATGCAGCCCCGAGCTAAAAATTTAAAGTGGTCTCGGCGGAATGAATGCAGCACCGAGCCAATAATCTCGAAGTGACCTCGGCGGAACGAATGTAGCCCCGAGCTAATAATTTAAAGCAGTCTCGACGGATCGAATGCAGCCGTAGCCAAAAATTTAAAGTGATATCGACTGAATGATTGCAGCCCGAGCCAATAAACTCGAATTGGCCACGGCAGAACGAATGCGTCCCCGAGCCAATAATTTAAAACTTTCTCGCGGAATGAATGTAGCCCTGAGCCAATAATTTAAACCGGTCTCGGCGGAACGAATGCAGCCCCGAGCTATTTAAACACACATAATAAACAAGCATGTATAAACAACTTTTATCTGAGAAATGAAGAGTTTTACTCATATTCTTGGGATCTATTTCCCATCCTATAACTTTTTATGGGTCATTTTAAGAGAAACTTTATTGAAAATATCCCCTCAGCATTCCAAGTACCCGATTTGACAGTATTCGCTATCAGTTTTGGTCGGCCTTCGTAGCTACTTGGTCTACGTTCAGATAGCCATTTTTTACCAACTTTTCCACCTGCTCATGCATCTCTCTACATCCGTTCGTGGCATGTCCCTTTACATTATGGTGCAAACAATAAGCCCTGTGGTTTTCCTTCTTAATCAAAAAACTCCTCAGGTCGGGCTCAGTCAATAAACTTTTATCCCGGATTTCCCAAATTATCTGGGACAGGGATTTGTCTAGAGGGGTAAATATCCAACCGGTGACATGGTTTACTTGGTTAGACGGCCTCATGTTTTGATATTGATTTTATTGAGGCATCAACCTGAGCTTCTTTTGCCTCAGGACTGGTCTCCCCACCTCTCTGTCCAAATCTAAATGACTATCTAGCATTAGTATTTTGGTCCTCTGGGTGCCCCATCCTCGGGCAATCTTCTCATATTCCTTCATTAGCACAAACTTAATTGCCTGCTCCAAAGCCACGACATAGTCTGGTATCTCTTGGATCCTTTGATGGGACCATAATCTCCAGACCTAGAGAGCGACCTTAAAATATTTTAAGGCCTCTGGGGTCTCGTATGCCCCAACCTCCAGCACCAGGCTATGATACATGTCAACAAAGCTTTTGAGGAGTTCGACATCCCTCTATTTCATCATCCTTAAGAACCATATAATCTTCCTATGCAGACATGCTCATTTGAAGTGTCGTACAAGGATTTCATCAATTGGTTGAAGCTATTGATACGTCTCGCGGTCAAGATCCTGAACCACAGACTGGCTAACCTGCCCAAGGTCAAAATGAACACCTTGCAGATGGCCTCTCCAACCATTCCCTGAATTTCCATGAATAAAATAAACTTTTCGAAATAAGACCTAGGGTCTGAGCTACCTTTGTAAACATCCATATAGAGCATGGTGAATCTCATTCGAAATCCCATCGCCAAAATTTCCTCAGTGAAATAGGGAGCTGTCCTCATACCTCGATCACCCATTGGTCAGTTTTTATAATTTCTTCCCATTTTTCATCTCAATCTGAAACCAGCTCTTTCATTGGTTCTCAGAGCTGTCATGCTTTCGACCTTGGGTTTTTTGGTGCCTTCCACTCCTGGTACGGTGTCAGCTGTAGCTGGGGACTAAATGCCCTTCCCCCGAATATCGTCTCAGGTCACTCTACGTGAAGCATTGACTGTTGCTGGAAGACTTTGGCGTCTGCCTGCCTTCCAATTCTTCCATAACTCCCTTTCTGGTAAGGCTCCAGCAACCCTCTTTCCCCTTACTATCTCTTCTTTTATCTGGATGGGGCTCATTCCCCCTCTTTCACCAGTTTTCTCTTCCAACTTCTCCAGTATGGTCTTCATGAAAACCTGAGTTGATTATCTCCCCTTCCAAATTTCTTCCCTTTCTTTCCGGATGGTTTCTTCCATTTTCTCCATCCACTACGTTGTCGAAGCTTCCAAAGATCTATGGTTCCCGTTGTTGGGTTTCTACGGTCTAACCGGGATCGATTTAAGCAAAGAAAATATGTGTGAATACAACAAAGAAGTTGCGGAATACTTACATTGAACGGTTGAGCGATGCGACGAAGAACAAAACTTTTTATGCCCTTTGAACCCATTGAAGCTCTCGGCATTCACTGCTTTTGTCCTCCAAAAAATTCGGCCATGGAAGTCTTCAAGCTCGAAGCTTTGGTTGATGATTCCATGCTCACGGGTGCGGTTCCCTATCACCTTCGCAAGACTCCGATTGTGTGCTAGCACTTAAGAATTTTTGCCAAAAAAAATCCTTTGCTTCTCTTTGGCTCACGGTGAAACCAGTGAAGTAAGAAGAAAAATAAGGCCCTAGCCCGTGAGAGAGAGATGAAGAGAGGAAGAGAAAATATTGTGTTGGTTGAAAAAAATGTGTATCTTTACTCTTATTTGATTTTCAAAAAATCAAATAAAGATATACCATTTTCTTTTTCCAAAAAGTCAAGGCAATAATGCCAACCACTTCCATCAATCAATCAAGTGACAAATTGTCACATCACTCAAAGTGACATGTGATTTGACGCTTAATGTGACTAATGATTTGACGCTTGATGTGACTTGTGGGCCGCATGTAGGCACTGCATTTTTGCATGTGAGTCCCTATGATGAGTCTCATTTGGAGACACTACCTTTTAAGTCGAGGAAGTTGCAGGAAACGGTCGTCGGAAGGGAATCGGTATTTCGTTAGATTTTTATTCGCTTGTTTAGCTCCAGGCTCACTCGTTGGACCTCCGTTTTAAAGCACCTTTAGCCTAAAAATATCGCAAAACATTTAACCTTGGCCCAAACCCACTCACCAAACCAACACAACATCTAGCTTACCAAACTTGGCCCACACACCCAAGGCCCTCAAAACACAACCCAATTAAATAAAATATTAATTAAATAATATACCAAATTAAATAAAATAATTAATTAAGTCATATACCAAATTAAATAAAATATTAAATCATATACCAAATTAAATAAAACATTAAATAAAATAATGTCTAATTAAAATCAATCAACAAAATATTATTCCTAATTAAATATATTGTATTCCTAACTTAACAAATATTATGCCTAAACAACACAAATTAAATATATTGACTTCCTATATTGAACTAATTTTGTCCCCCCTCAATCTTTATTTTCCTTGTGTGACACTAATTGGTCTCATTCCTATTCAAATCCATGCAAACCCTAATCCCCTTATCCTCTCACTATAAAAATAGCACAAAACCAACCCTTGCCCATTACTAGACTATTCACGACAAGCCAAAAAGAAAACAATTAAACCCTAAGATTTTTCTTCTTGTTCTCGCCACTGCCTCCACCTCTTTCCCCTCTCACCTCTCTTCCATCGGCACTGCAACAAAGACACACCATCACGCACAAGCACTCAGGTCACGCACCTACTCTTCACATTAGTCGAAACCCTAAATCCATAACACCTTATTCATGCCATTAACAGCCACCTTCAACGCATAAGACACTCCACGCAGCCCTCACTTCAGAAAACCACGCCCTTCTCACCAACAAACACCAAAAAACAAGACAAACCAGCCTTAACCCTAAACACGTGAATAATAGTAATGCCCCCACCGAACCAAATTCAGCAACCCAAGCCATGACTTACACGACAAGCCCTCACATACTGACCTCACAGCACACACTCAAAAGCCACTCACATACTGACCTCACAGCACACACTCAAAAGCCACTCACATACTGACCTCACAGCACACACTCAAAAGCCTCACGACACTGTCCACACCATTCATATCTCACACACCAACTAAACAAACTACCTTTCACACTTCAACGAAGCCACCAGCCTCTTCCTTTCACGCGAACCACACACAAAACCTACCTCTTCATCACGAAAGCCTGCCTTCAATATTCAGTCGAAACAAACACTCAAAACAATGCAGTAACTGCCGAAAACTGTAGTCCAGAAACTGACCCAAAATACCATAAAAACTGTCCAAAACAGCCCCTTAAGCCTTCAAAAACACCCAAAACAGTGGCCTTATACAGCGAAAATAGTGACTGAAAAATAGCAGCAAGATGCTTTGCCGCACCGGTTGATGTGTGTTCGGTTGAATGCAAGATATATTCAATCGGGCATACTAAGTTTGATATTATTGTTTTTTAATTCTTTGTATGCATGATGCAATCGAGTGTATGGGCTTAGTAAGTGCGATGAAAGGTCCCCTATTTTGAGGGGTTAAAATCCTTTACCACGATGCTTTGCCGCGCTGGTTGATGTGTGTTCGGTTGAATGCAAGACATGTTCAATCGGGCATACTAAGTTCGATATTATTGTTTTTTAATTCTGTGTATGCATGATGCAATCGAGTGCATGGGCTTAGTAAGTGCGATGAAAGGTCCCCTATTTGGATGGGTTAAAATCCTTTACCATGATGCTTTGCCGCGCCGGTTGATGTGTGTTCGGTTGAATGCAAGATATGTTCAATCAGACATACTAAGTTTGATATAGTTATCTTTGTCTTTGTACGCATTGTAATGAAAAGCGCATGGGTTTATTGTGTTGGACTAAAAAGGTTCTCCATTTGGGGGAAGAAAATAGTAAAAGGCTACCTTTACCATGATATTTTCCACGTCTTTCATATATTGATTGCATCATCTACCCCTGTCTTGGCTCGATCTATTACCACTAATACACCCACAAAATAAAACCAAGATACATGCACGCCCAGCCTCATCACACATATACCCATTTTAGCCAATTCACGCAAGTCAGTCCCCTCTCACGCACTGCCAAGCACAGTCTCACGTACGTAGCACATTGCCCCCACCGCCTAAAGAGCCCATAAACGCGTCACAACCTGCACAAAATCCTTTAGCCCCACTCACGCCATTGTCCCATATTCATGAGTCACCCTAAACCCACGCAAACACCCTCACTGCACTTTCCCTAAATCGCGCACACTTGAACCTTCAACACCCACAAGCCATTCGCCTCACTCACAAGACCATGCCCTAAACGCCACCTATTAGCCTCAGCCCGTGCATAAAGCCAACTATACCATTCATACATGTATTATGAAATTTCATATAGTCATTCTTATCTTTATACGCATTATAATGAAAAGCATGATTATTCCATTGATTGCATCATTTACCTTAGTCTTGGCTTAACGTATTACAACTCATATATCCATGTTATGATAGCATTTGAGTATTATTTCTTGTGGTATATCGGATGGAAACCCGGACATAAATTTCATAGTCGATTCCGAATGGACGGTAGTATGATCTGTACTCGGGATACAATTCCACGTACCAATTGGAAAAGTGTTCACATGTGTGCTTGTGTCCATATTTGTACCACGTCATAACATGCTCACTTTTATGCCTTAAGTGTCTTTTTGCATTGTGTACTTAGTTGACTCTTTTATTTGTGCACGGACATGTAATTGCTATTTGTTTATGATATGTCTATGAAATCACATGTTCTCCATTATTTGATTCGCCTTTATGTGTGCTTGTGTGGTTAGTGTGTGCTTGTGTTTCCATGAATACAATATGCCAATGAAGTTGTATGTTCGTTGTTACTTTGATGTACTTTCAAGCACGCAATCTTAGATGCGAAATATATGCAAATTTAGGTGTAAGTTTCATTTTTGTGCATGTGAATTTAGAAGCATGATACTCTTGGAAATAAGTGTTACTTAAGCTTGATTAAATTATTACACAAAACCTTTAATTACAAGTGACATAAGTAAGAGACCATTCTAAACCCAACTGTTTGAGGTCTTCCCTTATGAAGGGTGAGTGCGGCCTTAA
Source organism: Zanthoxylum bungeanum (assembly GCA_019454045.1). Classification (NCBI taxonomy): domain Eukaryota; kingdom Viridiplantae; phylum Streptophyta; class Magnoliopsida; order Sapindales; family Rutaceae; genus Zanthoxylum; species Zanthoxylum bungeanum. Next base: position 89,202 of record SKCR01038369.1, read on the forward strand.
ATCTCATTTTCCCGGTTCACACCGGCTGGCGACTCTATTATTCTCCGATTTAGTCCCCCGCGGGCTACTCCGTACTCCCGACTAGGCCGTGAGCCTAGGACAGCATGCGTCGCCCAGTTCCTATGTCCCACAGTCTGGCGACTCCACTGGGGATAGAGAATCGACCCCGAAATATTGTCTTATAATGTTTGGATTTATGTTCTAATTGACTGTGTCTATAGTGGATAAAATAGGGGTTTAATCAAAGGCATTTTGAGGCTAGGTAATGGTTTGGTGTCTTCCTTCACTCACTACCTTTCTAGAAGGAAAAGTTGTGAAGGCACCTAGTTAGCCATCTACTCGTAGCCTATTATGATGGACTAATTTGGAGGACTCGTTGTTTATTCCTGACACCAAGCGATAAGAGCCTAAGAAGCTTGGGTATTTAAGTGAGCCTCGCTCTACCCTCCCCCTGGGGAATCTACAACGGGAAATCCATTTGACAGTCGGTCACACACCATAGCTCACTGGCACGTACCTTAGTGTAAATGTGTTTTGTATATATTATTTTGATTTTCCAAAAATCAAAATAACAAAAGCAATTACCACTTTCAAAAAGTCAAGGCAATAATGCCAACTAACTCCATCAACTATTCACATCATACATGACATGTTGTTATACTCAAAGTGACTAGACATCACATCAATCGATTGACTAGTGATATGACGCTTGATGTGACTTGTGGTCCGCACTTGAATTCGAAATGCGAGTGCGCCCGCAAACACTCCCGGGCTCGGGTTCGCTAATTCCAAATTAACGAATTTTCTGTTGCGACGTAATTAAATAATCATGCCTAGCAAAATTACTATTCACGTCGCTAACGAATTAATTCTAAATTAACAAGTTCGCCCGAATTAAAATCTAATTTCAATTCCGTGTCGAAATTGAAATTTCGTATAATATATCGAATATATTATTTTATCGATTAATTCCAAATTAATCGTTCTCTCTCTTTTAATTGATATTTTATCCCAGATAAAATATCTCCGTAATTAATCTCTTATTAATTTTCTCTCTCATCTAATTAATCCCAAATTAATAAAGTGCGAGTCATACGTCATCGGTGAATCTTCGGGAAGCGACCCATGAGATCCCCGGATATGATGGCAGTAAATCCGATCGTCAGACTATCCGAACACGTACGTACCTAGTACTACGTTTTTACCGATTTACAAGACAACGATGGCTTCTAGCAAAGCGCCATGCCTACATAATTCTCCATAAATATCCTTACAGGAATATGTGATCTATATCAGGCGTAGTATACGTAGTATTGCGTATTTCGATCCAGTATCGGATGTCACGTGCTAGGCCTGGGTCTGGAATTGTGTGTGCCTTGTACGAAGCACATATCGGATCTCTGGTAACTAGTCTCTATAATCGAATAAACATGACCTAGTCATTTTATCCCGATGACTGCAGTACATAAGAGAACCAGTTCCGTATCCTACGTGACCATCATCTCCACTATGACTGCAGTGATACTTACGTATGTGTTGTGTCTATCTTGACATCACACCCAACACACTACGATTCTCAATATACCCAGCAGAGGCGTACACAGAAACTGTTAAAGCCCTGGACGACCAAAACCAAAGTATATTGATTGTCGCAAGTATTAGCGGTGTAAGTCTCAGGTTAAGACCAAATACACCTACCCTGATTTCGGTCTTCCATAGACACATAGTCATACTACAAATGGAATTCTGAGGGGCCTATCCAGAGCGAAGCTGTTTCCGTACCATCGGTAAACACAACCTCCTATTACACATGCATGAGTATCCTATACCCAAATATATGAGAACTATGCCGTTATGCTCCCACAACGCGCACAAGTGTAGTACTAGTCTTTTTCGCATTATCGATGTCCAATCTCGATAATATTCTGACTAGGGATATTTAATGATTAAACCTTCATGGATTGATACTGTCTCATATCATCTCAATCTGGAACTAATCATATGGACCTTTCATCATTTATATATATTGGTGATCTAATCACAAATGATAAAAGAGCAATTTCCTTTGTCACATAGTTAATTTGTACAACAACACCATGATCTGTACAAATAGTGATGCTATGGGTCATAACTGTCCAACAATCTCCCATTTGGCCTATAGCCAGTCACTCAAGTGTCCTACACCCGAACTATGTACGGTTCGCTCAAATTTTTGCTGAGAAAATGCTTTCGTCAGTGGATTTGCATGGTTATCCTCTGATGCGATTTATACGATCATCACATCGCCATTATGTATGATCCGAACCAATCAGATGAATAGTTGAAGTATATATCTGGATCATTGAAGAGACCATTAATTCTTTAGCCTGCGCTGTAGCCTAGCTCAGCTGCTAACAGAACTACTCCTAATCTTATTAGGATTTATTATCGACCCAAATGGTCTATCGTTACCACGATACTTCACCGCGCCTTTTATTTCACTATTTTCTTTTCTTTGTATGTCATCTTCTTGCATAATCATGCATCATGTTGCATTACGTATGGGCTTAGTAAGTTGTATTAAAGGTCCTCTATTTGTAGGGATAAAAAGCCTACAGTCTACCTTTACCACGATACTTCTTCGCGCCTTTTATTTCGTTATTTTTTTTTTCGTATGTCATCTTCTTGCATAATCATGCATCATGTTGCATCGCGCATGAGCAAATCAAGTTGGATTAAAGGTCCTCCACTTTGAAGGATAGAAAGCCTACGGGCTACCTTTGCCATGATATATTGCCGCGCCGGACGAGGTATGCTCGATTGAATGGGAATGAGCTCAATTGGGCACATGAGGTCCTACATTATGCATCTGTGTATGCGTTTGCGTCGTCTATCATACATCAGGTCCTGTCCCATTCGAACGTGTTCTCGAATGCTACACGAATGCAAACCTTCTGTTTTTCGTTCGAAAGCATTTACAAATGTTACTCGAACGCGTAGGCATCTTTGTTTCATCAGGTCTTGCCCCGTTCAAACGTGTTATCAAACTCTACATGAACGTGAACCCTTTATTTACCGTTCGGACGTATTTACGAACGCTACTCGAATGCGCACATGTTTTGTTTCATCAGGTCTTGTCCCGTTCGAACGCGTTATCAAACGTTATACGAACGCGAACCTTATTTATACCGTTTGAATGCGTTTACGAATGCTACTCGAACGCACATACACTGAACCGATTCTTTTTTATCTCATGTCATGCATAATTGTTTCTTGGGTGTTTTCTCTTATATTATGTAATTAGTCACACTATCCTATCATTGACACTCTCGCCGTCATCATCTATTTGTATTCATGCATTTATCTATTTGATGTGTTCAAGCATGATTAGGTCATTAGTATGTTGGTTCTCAAGCATGATTTAGCTATAGGTACGTTATTTCTTTACGCATGATTGTGCAATTGCCATTTCCCTGTATTTATGTATCCATTAACATGGTGTGCTTATGAAGTTGTATGCTTGCCGTATTTTAAATTACCTTTATGCATGCAAATTCAGACATAGGTTATATGTAAATATGTTATATGCAAATTCAGACATAGGTTATATGCAAACTTAGATATGAGCCTTGTACTTATGCATGAGAACTTATGAGTAAAATTATCCTTGGAAATATGTTGCTTAGGCTTGGTTAGATTATTGCACAAATCATTTCATTACAAGTGGCATAAGTAAGTGACCATTCCGAACCCAATGGTTTGAGGTCTTCCCTTACGATGGGTGAGTGCAGCCTTAAATCAATTTCCCGGTTTACACCGGGTGGCAACTCTATTATTCTCCGGTTTAGTCCCCCGCGGGTTACTCCATACTCCCGACCGGGCCGTGAGCCCGAAATAGCATTCGTCGCCCAGTTTCTGTGTCCCACAGTCTGGCGACTCCATTGGGGATTGAGAATCGGTCCCGAAATAATGTCTTATAATATTATGATTTGTGCTTTAATTTAACCGTTCCTATAGTGGGTTGAAAGGGGTTTAATCAAAGGCACTTTTAAGGCTAGGTAATGGTTTGGTGTCTTCCTTCACTCGCTACCTTTCTATAAGGAAAAGCTGTGAAGGCACCTAGATAATCATCTACTCGTAGCCTACTGTGATGGACTAATTTGGAGGACTCGTTGTTTATTCCTGACACCAAGCGATAAGAGCCTAAGAGGCTTGGGTACTTAAGAGAGCCTCCCTCCACCATCCCTCTGGGGAATCTACAATGGGAAATCCATTTGACAGTCAGTCACACACCATAGCTCGTTGGCACGTACCTTAATGTATAAAAAAGGTGCTCTCACTTGGTCGCTCGAACCCTTGAGTGGGGAGACCTAGTTGTGGGTATTCCTTCGTCAACGAGAGCCTTTGTCCATACCCTTGTAAACCCGCATGTGAACCTTAGTCGTAGAACTAATAAGAATTATTTACTTGTGCGTGTGTTTGCGAACATTGTCGTTTGGATCCATTCGGACCTTTTGTCATGAGATATGGGCTTGTTGGGCCATTTAAACTGGGACAAGAACATATCTTATGATGATTGGGCCAAAAGCTTCTAAAACGCCAATGGGCCATTATATGCTTGTGTTTGGGAACATTGTCGTTTGGATCCATTCGGACCTTTTGTCATGAGATATAGGCTTGTTGGGCCATTTAAACTGGCACAAGAACATATCTTATGATGATTGGGCCAAAAGCTTCTAAAACGCCAATGGGCCATTATATGCTTGTGTTTGGGAACATTGTCGTTTGGATCCATTCGGACCTTTTGTCATGAAGTATGGGCTTGTTGGGCCATTTAAATTGGGACAAGAACGTATCTTATGTTGATTGGGCCAAAAGCTTCTAAAACACCAATGGGCCATTATATGTTTGTGTTTAGGAACATTATTATTTGGATACGGTTGGACTTCTTGCCATGAGATGTGAACTTGTTGGGCCATTTAAACTGGGACGAGTTAACTCCTATGACAATTAGCCCAAAAGCTTCTAAAATAATGGTGGGCCGATATGTGTGAAAATTTTAATGAGTTGATATACTCATTGTATCTCATGCATCTCATTCATCTCATGCATACATATATCCTGTTAACACCCTCTATATCTATAAAAGACATCATAGATTCCCGTTGGGTTAGGGAAGAGGGAAGACTCACTAAAAGTCCGGTTACAGATATGAGTACATCCGATAATGAGGTATCCCGGATAGACCAGTTGGAAAACGGTCTCGCCAAAATTACTGAACAGTTGCAAGCCTTGACTACTGTTGTGGCTGGTATGGCTGTACCCCGTGCTGGGGGAAGTTCTGAGAATATGAGGCGCGAGGAGCCTCCGAATGGGTTGGGGGATGATATCCCCGCTTTTGATGACGACATGGCAGAATATGCAACAGGCAGAGTGATTGGGTCTGAGGCAGAATTTCAGAAGCTTCGGGATCAGGTTGAAACAGTTACCTGCAAAATGAGGGGTAAACATAAAGAGTTGTTAGATTATGAGGCAATGACCTTCGAAAAACAGTTGCCAGCTCAGTTCAGGATGCCGGATATGGCTAATTTCAATGGGAATAGAGACCTGAGGGTCCATCTACGGAAATATATCTCGGTGATGAGTTCAGTGGGTTTGTCACAGCGCCAAGTCCAAAAGATGTTTGGGATGTCACTCGAGGGGGCACATGTAGTGTGGTATCATAGCCTGGAAAGAAAGGTTAAGGAAGATTGGAGGGAACTGGCATACGTCTTTCTAAAACAGTATATTACAGACTTGGAAATTGATTTGTCACTCCGCGATTTGGAGAACACTAAACAGAAGCCGGAAGAAAGTTTCAAGGAGTATGTGGATCGCTGGAGAAGCCAGGTTTTGAAAATACAGACTCGGCCCTCAGAGAAGGACCAAATCAAGATGATTATCAAGGGCACCAAGCCCTCTATTTACAGCAAGCTGAGGAGGATGACCTCTATGATTGGCGACTTTCGACAGTTGAGGGAGACTGTCATGGATATTGAAGAAGAAGAAGTTGAGAACAGAAAGTTCTATGGCAAGAATATGAGGACTTTTGGGGGGGCATTCTGAGACCAAGCCCGCTGCTTCCGAGGTTTCTGCCATCAAGAACCGATGTTTCTCTAACTTGGGAAGACTTTTGTCCAAAGTGCTTGAGAAGTTGACAAGGCAAGGATTCTTAAAACCCTTGGAGCCTAAACCACTTCCAAATCCCCCACCACCATATCTAAAAATAGACCGCTACTGTCACTTCCACCAGCAACACGGCCATGATACTGACAGTTGTTCCCACCTCCGGTATGAAATTCAGGACCTCATTGATGCCCACAAAATACCCGATCCTGAAAAAGAACAACCTAGCACACACACCAACCCTCTACGAAAATATCACTCTGTTCCCCCACCCACTAACATGATCAACTTCGGCCTGCCAGAAAGCTTTGTCCTCCAAAATCTCAACCACCCAGTTTCTTCCATGAGGATAGAGGATGACATCAGTGAAGAACCATAGGCAGAGGAAGAAGGTAATACTGCGAATAATGAAACTGTTCTTTCTGGTTTATTTCCTGCATTTTTAATAGAGACATCGACTTCGTCTACTTGTTTGAACCTTTTCCTGAATAATAATAAAGACATCCATTTCGCCTACTTGTCTGATTCCTTTCCTTTAAACCTACATGACATGAGTATATTTGACAAAAGCATTCAACTCTGATACTATGATATTTAGCGACACTCAGAACACGAGGAATTCCGGAAAGAAGCAAGTAGAAAAGACAGAATAACCGTTCAGTAATGGGAAATGGGGTAGTGAGGCTGTCAGACTTGGAAGGAAAGGAGTTCACAGAGCCGATCAATGTTGACAGATTAAAGCTGTATTTTTCCTGAGGGAAGGAAGACCGAGCGGACACCAGGAGAATTGGCGGAAGACTTAACCCAACGAAATAGGAAATTCATTCATGTATGCATGCATACACGTAACATACTTGCATTCCTTTTTGTGTTTTGTTTTATTTTGTATTCACAAGTTTCAATGAGTAAAAAGGGAAAACGGAAAATGAAAGCCAAATCAGAAGCAGCAACACAACATCATCAGATTTGGGAATGAAGCCTAGGGTTGAGGCCCATATCAGTATTAGTTTCAGGAAAGAATCCTAGGGTTGAGGCTCACACCAGTGTCAGTTTAAGGAAGGAATCCCAGGGATGAGGCCCACACCAGTATCAGTTTGGGGCGAGGCCCACATCAATATCTGTTTTGGGGATGAGTCTCAGGGCCGAGGCCCGCATCAGTATCAGTCTGGGGGCGAGGCCCACATCAGTAGCAGTTTTGGGGATGAGTCCCAAGGCCGAGGCCCACATCATCAGCAGCTTTAGGGATGAGTCCCATGGTCGAGGCCCACATCAGTATCAGTTTTGGGGATGAGTCCAGGGGACGAGGCCCACATCAGTATCAATTTTGGAGATGAGTCCTAGGGCCGAGGCCCACACCATCAGCAGCTTTGGGGATGAGTCCCAGGGTTGAGGCATGCATCATCAGTATCAGTTTTGGGGATGAGTCCCGGGGGCGAGACCCATACTTGCATCATTTTTAGGGATGAGTCCCACGGTTGAGGCCCACAACACATCAGTATCAGTTTTGGAGATGAGTCTCAGGGTCGAGGCCCACATCAGCTCAACATCAGTTTTTCCGGGTATGGAGACACAACAACCGTTTTAGCCGGGTATGGAACTCCGGGTATGGAGACACAACATCAGTTTTGACCATGTACGGCACTCCGGGTATGGAGATATTACATCGATGCCTCGAGTATGAGGTTTAGCTTGCCAGGTACGGCACTCCGGGTATGGAGATATCTGTTGGTTTAAATCTAGGTCCCAAGATCAAACAGCAATGAAAACATGCGTGAATACACCAACGGAGATAGCGGAATACTCACATCGATCGGTTGAGTCGATTTGGAGACGAATGAAGGCCAAAAACGCACTGCCTTGCTCACGCCACTGCAACCAGTCCACTGCCGCAGTTTTTCAGTTTTGAGTTGAGAAAACGGAGCTCCAAGCCTCGTCCGACGGATCCCGCTCATGGGCGAACCTCCCTACCACCTTCGCAAGACTCGTAAGTGTGCTAGCACTTGATTTCTCACCATGAAAAACCACTCTTGCTTCCCTTTAGTGTAACGTTTTTCTGGTTCAAAACCAGTCCCAATATTCTGTTTTTGGGCGTGAGAAGAAGAGAGCAAATGAAGAGATGAAATTGTGTATTGGTTATTACAAAAGTTGTAAATCATTTGTTTATATATTTTCAAAAAATATTAAATGATTTACCAATTAATTTTAACTTTCAAAAAGTCAAATAAATTGAATGTAATAAGCATGAGTGTTCCACACTCCAATATCAATGTCCATCAAGTTATATCAACTTTATTAAAGTGACATGTTGAGTGTCTTCACTCAATCCATTAATCAAATCAATCAATCACTCAAAGTGACTTTTGATTTGACGCTTGATGTGACGATTGATTTGACGCTTGATGTGACTTGCGTCGCCGCACTCGAATTCGAAATACGAATGCGCTCGCAATCACACTCGGGCTCGGGTTTGTTAATTCTAAATTAACGATTTTTCCGTCGCGTCATAATTAGATGATTACGCCTAGCGAATTCACTATTCACGTCGCTAACGAATTAATTCTAAATTAATTCGTTCGCCCGAATTAAAATCTAATTTTAATTCCGCGTCGAAATCTAATTTCGTTTAATATATCGAATATATTAATTTACCGATTAATTCCAAATTAATCGTTATCTCTCTCAAGACGATATTTTATCTCAGATAAAATATCTCCGTAATTAATCCTAGATTAATTTTCTCTCTCTTCTATATAATCCCAGATTATTCAAGAGTGCGAGTTGTGCGTCATCGGTGGATTATCGGGAAGCGACCCATGAGATCCCCAGATATATTGGCAGTAAATACGGTCATCGGAGTATCCGAATCACATATGTATCATGTACTACGTTTTACCGATTTACGAGACAAGGTCGACTCCTAGCAAAGCACCAAGTCTACCCAATTCTCCGGACATATCCATTTAAGAATATCAAAGATCTGTATCAAGCGTAGTATACAAATGTATTGTGCATATCGGCCCAGTATCGGATAGTCACGTGCTAGGCCTGGGGCTGGATAAGTGTCTTCCCCGTACGAAGCACATGTCGGATGTCTGGTAACTAGTCTCTATAATCGGATATACATGACCTTGTCATAATATCCCGATGGCCGCGCAGCACTTAAGAGCACTAATACCGTATCCCGCGTGACATCATCTCCAATATGATTGGAGTGATACTTCCGTCTTGACATCACATCCATACACTACGACTCTCTGATAAACCCAGAAGTGGTGTACGCAGAACCGGTTAAATCCTGTACCACCAAGACCAAAGTCTAACGATTATCGTAAGTATTAGCGATGTAAGTCTCAGGTTAAGACTTTACACACCTACCTTGATTTCGGCCTCCCATAGACACATAGTCATAATACCAATGGGATTCCGAAGGGTCTATCCAGAGCGAAACTGTTTCCCGTACCATCGGTGAAACACGACCTCCTATCGCACTTGCATAAGTCTCCAACACTTATATATATGAGAACTATGTCGTTGTGCCCTCACAACGCGCACAAGTGCAATACTAGCCTATTCTGCATTATCGATGTCCTGTCTCAATAATACTCCGGCTAGGGATATTTAATGATTAATCCTTCGGGGACTGATACTGTCTCATATCATTCTCAGTCCAGGAACTAATCATAGGGACCTCTCCTCATTTATATATATATGGTGATCTAATCACAAATGATGAGAGTGCAATTTCCTTGTCACATAGTTAATTTGCTACAACAACACAATGATATGTGCAAATAGTGACGCTATGGGTCATTTTGTCCAACAATCTCCCACTCGGCACATAGCCAGTCACTCAAGTGTCCCACACCCGAACTATGTACGGTTCGCTCAAATTGCTGAGGAAAGGTTTTCGTCAGCGGATTTGTTTAATTCTCGTCTGACGCGATTTATACGATCATCACATCGCCACGATGTATGATCCGAATGAATCAGATTATATAGAAGTATATATCTGGATCGTCGATGAGACCTTTAATTCCTTAGCCTGTGCTGACACCTAGCTCAGCTGCTAAAAGAACTATATCTAATCTAATTAGATTTATTTTCGATCCAAATGGCTTCTATTGCTGCCTCAGCTGCAGCAATAATCCGCATTTGTTGTTTATTCGGCAACAGTTATCTTGCTCGGAATATTTCCAGCTCACTGTCCCGTTATTCAAACTTTATAGTACCGTAGTATTTAATTGTTTGGAAACTTGCAGCAGTGATCCCAGTCACTTCAAGTTCTCCTTCTCCATAGTTTAAGACAACATCTTTAGTTCTCTCAGATACTAACAGATGTTCTTAATCTTCAATCCAGTGACTATCACTTGGATTGACCCGATTGTGACTCCATATGCTCGAAGCGTATGAGACACCCTATCAAGTACATTTTAAATGTACAATTTCCCAGAGAGTGTTAACAACTCCAAATCTATCCCAGTAGATCTTTATTCCTTGAATAAAGGTTGTTACTCCCCAGAATTCTACGGAGAATTTCTATTGAAAGCCAAGCTTTCATCAATTGCTTTAGGGGAATTTCACTGTCAGTGCGCTCTCCCACTAACCTTATATACACAAGAATTATTTCGTTTTGAGTAAAATCATAAACCATTATGATTATTTCAAAATGACAGTTCCAAGAACCTTATGCTTGCTTCAATCCAAACATGGATCGAATAAGCCGCAAACCTTGTTTGTCGGTTATACAAAATCGTCAGGATGTTGTAAGCATCCTCCAAGAGGTTTCCTTTTCAGGAAAGCGATTTTGATCTGTAACTGACACATTTCATAAATGAAATACGCAGTTATCAACAAGCATCTTCAAAATGGATTTACCATGGCAACAGGTAAAAGGTTGAACCGTTATTAACACAATGTTGATAACGATACCTTTCCGTCAAAAGCCCAGCTTTGTACGTTGGTATGTTGCCTTCCATGTATGTCTTCCTGAAGACGTTTAAAGTACCAATAGGCACAATGCCTTGTGGTACAACAACTATATCCAAAATAGTTGTTATACATGGAATCCATTTCGGACTCATGGCACTTTGCCATAATAGGGAGTCGATACCTCGTATCACTTCCTCAAAAGTAGTCGGTTGGATATACCTACATAAGATTGACATCTTTATGAGGTTAGATCAGAAACCCATACCCTAGGTTGTTTTCTGACTCTATCCAATCAACTCAGTTCTTGTGTATTCGAAGATTAATGGTACGGATTCATCATTGATGAATTGTTTGTGTTCCATTAAGGGCTTCGTGCCTTGAACAGTATTACTCCGATTTTCATCGAGTATCACTATCCTCCACTGACCACTGCATATCGGTATTCCTCTCAGGAAAAACCGCATGGTGAGCAACAATCACATTGTTCTCATGTGAGATTTACAAGTACTATACTTAAGGTTTCCCTTAGGATAACCTATATTGGCACTTATCCATTTGGTCTTTTTAGTTTGGTATCATCCAAACGTTATGCCTGGCATACCCAAATTATCAGGAATGAGAAACCCCGTTTCTTTCCTGTTCATATCCTATATGATATCTGTCAAACAGATTTATATGGAACCTTATTCTAAATAAGTTTTGCACTGTTAATACATATCCTATTGAAGGAAATGATAGCTCAGAGCGACTCGTGATAAACCTTATCTTGTCCAACAAAATTCAGTTTTTAGTTCGGACACACCGTCTAACTGACGTGTCTCGGGAGGAGTCCTCATCTGAAAGAATACCATACTCTTTCATGTATGTATGAAACTTAATGCTTAAGTATTTTTCATTACGGTCTTACCGTGGCGGAATAATACTATAGCCGATCTGTTTATCTAATTTGTGTCGAAACTTCAAAAGTTTCCGAATTGTGTTCTTCAAAAGAAACACATAACCATAACGTGATTCCACATCCGTTAAGGTCACAAAATATTCATGTTCACATCTAGCCTAGCTAGATATGGGCCCACTTATTTCACCATGAATAGGGCTAACAGATCGGTGGCCCTTATACTATTACCAAGTAAATAGTATTTTAGGTACTTTACCTAATAAACTAGATTTGCAGACCTTATTTGAATAGTCAAATCAGTCCTAGTACCCACTCTTCAAAAGTATGGATATACGAGTCTTGTTTAATTGTGTCCCAGACAACAATGCCACAAATAAGTCTCTATTGATCAAATCAATTTGAGCTATTTATTTGTCATTTTATATGTTTGAGATCTTAATTATATTCAAAATATAAATTATGTTATTTACATCTAATGTATTTATCTTAGTATCATCTTTATATAATGAAACACTTAGTGTTCTAGAATATAAAGGTTTATCCACAATGGATTAAACACTGATATAGAGATAATGTCTCTAGTCAAACTAGTTACAATATAACAGTTCCTAATTTAAGTACACACCCAAATGGTAGTTTCCTAAACTTAGGTATCTACGGTCGAAACAGCGACTTTCGTCTCGTTTCCGATTCGCAGAGCAATCTCAGCTTGAAGTCAGTATCCTGCTCAAAGCAGATTCTATTGAGTGATATAGAGATAATGTCTCTTGAGTGTTCCACACTCCAATATCAATGTCCATCAAGTTATATCAACTTTAATAAAGTGACATGTTGAGTGTCTTTCACTCAATCCATTAATCAAATTAATCAATCACTCAAAGTGACTTTTGATTTGACGCTTGATGTGACGATTGATTTGACGCTTTATGTGACTTGCGTCGCCGCAATCGAATTCGAAATACGAATGCGCTCGCAATCACACTCGGGCTCGGGTTCGTTAATTCTAAATTAATGATTTTTCCGTCGCGTCGTAATTAGATGATTACGCCTAGCGAATTCACTATTCACGTCGCTAACGAATTATTCTAAATTAATTCGTTCGCGCCGAATTAAAATCTAATTTTAATTCCGCGCGTCGATCTAATAATTTCGTTTAATATATCGATATATTAATTTACCGATTAATTCCAAATTAATCGTTATCTCTCTCAAGACGATATTTTATCTCAGATAAAATATCTCCGTAATTAATCCTAGATTAATTTTCTCTCTCTTCTATATAATCCCAGATTATTCAAGAGTGCGAGTTGTGCTGTTGGTTTTCTATAAGGTCCCAAGATCAAACAAGACATGAAATTATGTGTGAACACATCAACGGAGGTAGCGGAATACTCACATTGATCGGTAGAGTCGATTTGGAGACGATTCAAGCCCAAAAACGCACTGCCTTGATCTCATCACTGCAACAGTCCACTGTCCTACAAAACAGAAATTGAGTGAAGAAACGGAGCTCCGAGCTTCGTCCGATGGATCCCGGCTCATGGGGGAACCTCCCTACCACCTTCGCAAGACTCGTAGTGTGCTAGCACTTGCGGTTTTCACCATGAAAACCCAACCCTTGCTTCCCTTATTCACGCCCAAACTGGTTCAAAACCAGTGAGTTGTTGCCGTGAGAAGAAGAGAGGAAATGAGAGAATTGTGTATTGAATTTCAATTAATTTTTGTTACCAAAAATCAATTTATATTTATGCCATAATTTATTAAATTAATAATAAATTTATGACACAACACATGCAATAGCTTAGAGTGTCAAACACTCA
>SKCR01038370.1:0-92689 GCA_019454045.1 Zanthoxylum bungeanum
AGTGCCTCATGGAACACATATTTAACTATTTGAAATTAGAAGAGAATTTAAGCAATCACAGAAAGCATGCATACCTTTTAGAAGTGCTAGTGTAAGGACCTCAAAGAGAAATGAAACTGTTACAGAGAAGAATATGAAGACCTGCACAAATGGAATATATTTGCTTAAATAGGATCAACAAAAAGAAGAAGAAGAAAATGGGTACCCCACGGTTTTATTCTTTTATTTTTCTTTGTTCTGATCATACCGTAAGTAATATAATACCAATTCAAACGTCCTTATAAGAAGCACAAGATATTTGTGATTACTTTCTAAAATAGGTAATTTATAAGATATAGCCACAATATTCATGAGTGGTATTAAATGGATGATTACTCACTGAGTACTTGTTGGAACCTATCTGTCTCTCAAACAACCTAAAGTAGTATAGCAGGTAGAGTCCAAACAACAGTTCTGATACAGATGAAAAGGCAAATCCTGACGCAATCAACCTCCACAATCGAAAGTTTTGGAAAATATCCTGTAATTAAATATAGGTGATCTGATTAGAAAACACTATATCTCAATGTAGTTCTAAATCATGCACAGTATATCCCAATCTAGAACCCCACCATAAATCATCAAAAGTCGTAAAATGAAAAGAATCAATTCCAAACTAATGAAGGAGAAAGAGATGAAACAAAGGGCAATTAATTAAGTTAAGCCAACTTAAGATTACCATACCCAATTCTACTTGCATGTTAAATGCACTTTTCGAAACAATTTATGAAAAAAAAAAAAAACAACGACAAATCTTAACTGAAACATAGTAGTAAATGCATTAAAAAGGTGAAAACTGAAACATACTTACAAACATCACATGTGCTGCAAAATGTAACTGCATAAGTACAACCCGTATGCAAGCTATCCCTACTCATATGCAACATGACAATGAAATAGCACAAGGCTTGTACAGGAAACAGTCACACCAGCTCTATCCAATACACTATACATCCAGTACAGTGATGAAGCCTTGGGCATGTAAATTTTTATTGAAGAGAAAAAGGGTAACAGAATTCCAATCTCATTCAAGTTTTCTGTCCAAAAAAGCACAACACGCACTTCCAATTCACCTCAAAAGCGAATCAACATAAGTTCACAGATCAAGATGACACAATAAAGCACCAAGAAAACATCATTACTTGTTACAACACAGGCAGCATAGTTTCTACTACAAAAATATATACAATCTATTTCCAATTATACAAACCCCCCCCCCCCCCCCCCCTCCCCCCACCAAACCAAAAAAAAAAAAAAATCCATGGCAAACTCATAGGATCGTAACATTCACATACAACAAGCCAAAAATTGGAGAACCAAAATTGAATTTTGATCATGAATCAAACATTAGTACCAAAAAAAGCACAAACCCAATTAAAATTACACGTAAAAAACGACAATTAAGAAAAATAAAAGAAACCTGATATGACAAACCGAGCTTATTAAAGCGGCCTTGGATCCCAAAGAAGACGGAGAAGAGAGCACAAGCGATGACGAACGCTCTCGTCACTGGAGCATTATCTGTGATGTAACCCACCAAAAAAAAAAAGTAAAATTCAATTTGATCAATAAATGCATGGTATAAATTTTGTCATCATTGCAAGAACAGAGGACACCACGTACTAAAACCAGAGGGGCCGCCGTTCATCTTCTCTTCAAAGAGAAGTTGAAACCAACAACCAAAGTGCTTTGGGTTTTGATTTGCTTTCGTTAAGTTGTGTTCTGTTCGCGACTGAGACTCCTCTCTCTCTCTCTCTCTCTCTCTACTTTGTTTAGTTTTTGCTTTGTTTTATTTTCTGATTTTAATTTGTTTTCTTTTATTAATTTTTTTTAGCTTTTTTTTTTAATGGGCTTCGTTTTCGAGCCCGAGATGGATAACCAGTAAATAGACAGGATTGGAGGAAAAAAAACTTATATAGTGACGGTATTATTTTTCTGATGTTCACATATGTTTTAATTAATTTCTTTTGATTGATTTTTTTTTTTTAATATAATTGGAATATGTGTCATTTATTTATTGGATGGTTCTATAGGAATGATCTTATATAAGTTTTTCTCAGGTTCAGAGGCGTTGTATTAATAAATTTACTGCAACGCCTCCAGTGTCATGTGGCACTATCACAACCATTGGGTTTCGATCCAACGGTTGCGATTTGTGTGGAACTCACTCGAGTAAAAAAAATTTAGATGTTTTTAGTTAGTTTTACTGCTTAGCACACGGATCGTTGGATGAAAATCCAACATCCCGCGTGCTGCCACGTGATTTATTGGAGGGGGTTGCAGTAAATTTATTACTTTCCAAATAAACAAGGATGGCGAGAATTCCTAGATTTAAAATGATTTTTTTTTTTTAATTATGAATATATATATTAATATATAATTTGAGATGATTTTTCATTTCAAATAAAAAATTAAACAAATATTGAAATTCGAGATCCTAAACTATTTTGTTTGATATTCAGAATAATTTTATTATTCTCAAAAATAATTGATATGAATTTTTTTTTATTCCGATTTCCTAATCAAAATAAGACAACAAATTCCAATCGGTTCCGACCTATTACCATCTCTACTATTAGGCACATAAATTAATGTGTTTTTTGTTGCTATTTTTCTATATTAGGTTTTATTTAAATTGATTATTTCTGCTAAGTGTGGATATTTTAGTTAGTTAATCAATAATAATAGATAATTAAAAAAACAAACAAACAAATAACACTTGATTGGTAAAAGAGAACACCTTCATTAGCAAAACAAAGGTGACTTTCAAGTTTCAACTGCACCATGAAACAAAGGACGAACAGATAAAGAAATCTTGGCATTGAAGGCACATCAAATTTGTGCTCTTTAATGGCCTCTAAGCAAAGAGCTAGAAAATAAAGAGGCTTAATCTACTCTAAATATTCTTGGAACTTCTTTCTTCTATGAATTAATCTTTTTTAATCCATAGCTCAAGAGGGAAAAAGAAATAAGATAAGGTTTATGTATGTACAAAGAGCAAAGCTGTTCATTGTTCTACTCAGGCATGGTTTGGCCACAGGCTCTTCCACTTTAAGATCTCCTCCTCTTTGTAAAGCTTTCTGATTCCTGCGTAAAATCCGTCAGCTTCATTGCCTACTTCCCGATGATCTTTCCTGTTAATCATCGTTCGCCTCCATCTCGAGCCAGTAGGGTATTGGTTAAACTCCAAAACCACCATATCTGTCAGCAAATACATCAGATTCTTGACTTGTAATGAGGTAATGCAGAAGTTTTAAAACAGGAAACCAAAATGAAGTAAAATTATAGATCAATGTGTTTGATGATATTTAAAATGTCCGAAATTTAAGCATGATGGATCACTTCAAGCAAAATTGTAGCCAATAAACCTTCTGGCTGCATATACAAGCAAGTAAATGCACAAAAACGTTTCTGTATCCGAGCGGATTGCTGAAAAGCCATAGAGTGCTGAGTAATAATAAGCCAAACCCAATGGGGATCAGTTTATGTTCCATCAGATAGAATGTCATAACTCAGTAGAAAAATGACATGACAATATGTGCATGAGAAAATCTACAAGCCTACAATGTACATTGTATGCTCTAGATTAGAACAAACGTCACTCGTGTCTCGGATATACAAAACTCAATGCAATGAATTGAGATTAATTGCAGAATCTAAGATGATTTACTCACCATTATAGAGGCAAAGGCAGTGATTTTCATTTCTATCACATGATTCCAAGTGACCAACAACACCATACCACCAACCTGCATTACAGTAAAGCTCAAATTATTCCTCTGTTAAACCAGCACCAATACCATGACCAATTTCATCAAATGCAGGACAAAAACGCACCGTAAGGGAATTCTTTGTTTCGTCTCCACTGGATCTCAATGTAGTCACCAGGTTTTAAGTCCTCTAAGCAATCTGAGACGTGAAGAACATGTGAAGGAGTATCAACTGGTGGTGCTCTTAGCCTATCCCAGGAAATATTTTCCTCTACCATTCGCCGCCCATGGGTTGAGTACCTGCAAATACAAAATCCATTTCCAGTTCATATTGAAAATCCTGAATGTTGTAAGATGTAAAGAAGGGCTTCTCTGTGGATACCTTGCCCGAAAAGTATCTGTCCGCGAATCATAGCTGAGTTGAGCATCATAACAAGACAGCATAAACCCAATATGTCCATTCTGCCACCAAAGACACAGATTTAAATTGAATTGTCCAATGATCAAACTATCAATACAGTATAATACAGCTGCAATTAACAACATGTATGTTAACAGAACAAACAAGACCAACATTTTTCAAAGGATCAGCACCGGCAGTGATTGGTAGTTATTAGATAAAAATTTATAAATAATTAATCTTAATCGTCTATTGCTATATATACACATATTGCAGAAGATTATAAAAAACCGAGCACAAAAAAGATCAGTACTGAATCCAACTTTCTTGAAATTAAGTTGTTAGCAGCAAATTAATTATTTACCTCACGATTATAGACCTGAGCTGGGAACCAGAATTCGCCACTTTCAAGAGAAACAAAGCAAGCCATGATTGAACCATCTGGTAATGAACTTCTAGACTCATTCTTGTTCTCCAACTTTGGTTTGATCCAATATAAAGGCCAATAGCTAGGGAGAGACCAGAAAATTGCATTTTGATGCTTATTAATTGTAAGGCTTGATCTTGTTCTTGAGGCTAAGTGCCATTGCCATTCTCTATAAGCAGCATCACCAATCACCCTCCCCCATTTCTGCTTCAAGTGTTTCTCCCACAAATGATCACTTGTACATCTTTCTCTTAAAGAGCTACAAACTCCAGCCATGTTACACAAACCAGCTGGTGAAAGCCTCTCAAGAATGCACTCCAAAGTTAAATCAGGCAAATCCAAGAAGGAAATCTTTTGTTCCTCCATTTTACCAAGCTTTGAACCAAAACTCACCTTCTTCTTCAATGTCTTAATAACAAGGTCACCTTTTTGAAACCATGAAACCAAAAAGCTTGATAATTCCTTCCAAAACCAAGGTGACAACAATCTCCACTCACTCTTCATTGGTGGGTTACACTTAAACTTAGGCCTCAAAGCCCTCAAAGACAGAGACTTTGACAGTAATATGAAAGAAAAACAAGATATCAAGAAGAAAAACATTGAACTTGAAGTGAATTTTCAAATGGGTTTGTTTAGTTTTAGCACTAAATGAGAGGAAACATATAAAGAATAAAACTTTCAAATGAAAATCAATGGGGTCATATGATTCATGAAGTCATGTATATATAGAAATATAAACCAATATATAGGGAACATGATGTGTGTACATAAGATTTTACACAAGGCAAGATCCACCAATGGGAATTAAAAGAGTGTTAGGGTTAGGGAAAATCAACGGAGTTTGTCAAGTGAGCTTAAAGATTATAAAAGTTTTAATTAAATATCAGTACATCTGTAGACACCTCAACTGACTGACAAAACATTGATTGCTGGTTAGTTATGATACCACCAAACTAAAAAGTGAAGGGCTTTGCTTCTTAAATGCAACACCAAGGCTTGAGGCTTTAGCATGGAATAGAGTGGGAGAAAATATTGTGCAATATTCAAACTATCACATTTTTATTTTACAATTTAATTGAATATAATTATATATATATATATATATATATAGTTAAATTTAAAATTATCATATGATATATTAATGTAGCACTCAATATATTCGAATCCAGCTAGTGTGTTTCTTATAAGAGCCTTGGACAACCATGAGTTTTACATGTTCCGTTTAAATCCGGAAAGGATCATTTGATGGTGGAATTTCCAACGATTTAAAAAAAAAGTGTAATTGAATGGTCAAGGAATGGTAAGCAGTAGTTTCTTGAGGACATTGACAGTTAAAAGATTGAAGTATCATTGAGAGGACAAATGAAAAATGAGGAAAAAAAATATATATTTGGGAATAAGATCTAGGAGAAAAGTGCTTGTTAGATTTGGTTTTGATGAGAATCCATGAAGAGCCACATGTCAAAATCTATGAATGTGATGAGAAGCAACTGAAAACTTTTGAATGTGATTGGAAAAACAAAAAGGAGATTATTGATAGTTGTTGGCTAACTCTGGATAATAGACAAACAATTAGGTGAAATTGGTGCAATTTTAGCTAACCTAAATGTGATTGCTTCTAAACTTGGTGTTCATCCATTTGTGAGTGGAAAAACACTTTCCTTGTGTGTGTATATATATTATAGAGAGATTTTTTCCTTCAATAAATTGAAAATAACTCGATTCATTTTAGTAGAGACAAATTGATATTTGTCCTCATAGTGGGTTCATTGAATTCGGAAAATTTATAAAATTGACCTGTTTGATTTGATCAAATACAAAATTAACATCAATTTTACAAAATATTTTTAACAATAAAAAAAATAACTTGACCAAATTACCCTTAATTAAAATCTTCCATTTCTTTATTATATGAAATTTTGTAACTTAATAATTTTTTTTAAAAAAAAAAATTCATCCTAAATTTTTTATTATTTATACCACACATCACATATATACAAATAATTAAATACTTTTAAAACATCATTTTTTTTTTTCCAAAGATTCATTTAATCAAATATAATGTCTTTCATTTTCTCATAATACACTCAATTTTCATTTATTTTGAGTGGACGTCGATGAAAATGGACGGCCGTTCGAGTTCCCTTTATTTTTATATTATTAAATATAATTTTTTTTTAATCAAGTGTCATATTAATTTATTGAGATTAATTAAAAAAAATTGAGATTAATTTTATATTTGACCAAATCCACCAAAAAATAAATAAATTATGTTGATCACAGGAGAAGAAAGGGACCATTATTCAATCAATAATAATTCATTTGGAGGTGAAGGGCATTAAATTTTGTGAAATTGTGAGATGGGTTGTCAAATGTTTGATATGATATGTCTCAAAAGCCATAAAAGCTCACCTCATGCTTTTGCCTAACTTCCACCAAACTCTCAACATCCACAATAAGATTACATTACAGCCATGGAAATTGGGGGAAAAATAAAAAATCAGTGCCAACAAATTAAATGAATATGAACGCGCAATTGATTTTCATAAAAAAATATTAAATATTCTTTAATTTAACGGAGAGACGAATCAAAATTATTTCATTAATATTTCATATTTTTCATGATTTTCATAATAGCCTTGTTTGTTTAAAGTCAATAAGTTCAAATTTCATTGATCGATGAAAAAGAGAAACTAGAGGAGGCCTCCAAAATTTTGCATTGTTACATATGACACTACCAATGTTCTTTTTCCCTTTTCTTTATTGAATTTTGTTATTATCTAAAAGTGATAAATGTTTATAAGAAGATGCCACCATTTTGTGCTTGTGAATTGTGATCCCATAAATAAATAAAAAATGTCAATATAATCTCTCGCGGGTCCTCAGTAGCTCAATAGTAGAGCGGTAGACTATTAATTGATTGATCGTAGGTTCGAATCTTATTTGGGGAGATTTGATTCATTTCGAATTTAAAATTATTGGAAATTCTCCTCGCATATAGAGAAAAGAATGTTGTTTAATGATTCGTTATTAGAGTAGATAACAACAACCATTTCACCCTACATGAGTATTTTATCATGCTTTTCTTTTTGGGTGCATGCATGGCTTTTTTTTTTTTGATTTTTTTTTTTTTTTTAATCTCGGGCATGAGTATTTTATTTTATTTTATTCTTTGAAATCGTTGGAAATCTCACCGCCTAACCACCTCTTATGGGCTTAAGTGGAGTAGGTAAAACCTTCGGCTGTCCCCGGCTCTTACAAGAAACACACTCTCTGGATTCGAACCTAGTACCTCAAGGTGAGATCCTAAACTCTACACCACCAAACCATTGGGACTATCACTCGTATTATACTATCTACTAAATCATTTCTTTTTAAAAAAAAAAAATTATATTATCCAATAAAGTGTAAAGGAATCTTCAAAAGGCTATTATGAAGGAGAATATTATGAACAAGTATAATAAGAGATTTATTACGATTATGGGATGGAAAGGGACCCTCTAATAGTGAAGGAAAATTTGGATTTTGATTTTTGATGCTCCAAATCTTTTTCAGGCCACTAGTTTGGTCTACAAAAGAACAAACTCAATTAGATTAAGGCCATCGGTTCATAAGGAATGAAACCCACCACCATTGGGATCAAAGGTTTAATATTAAATGAGGTGATGTCAACATTATAAATGGATTCCACAAAGTTTTTTTTTTATAATCAGGGTGTCCGGATCAATTTACGCGTACCTCGATTAATTCTCGGGACCAGTGATCCGTATCCTCAGAATTTTCCCAAAACAAATTAACCCCAAAGAAATATTTAATGAAATTCGAATCTTAACTTTTACCAGTGACAAAATCCGTAGAGATTGATTCCACAAAGTTCAAAATAAAGGAACACAAAAAGAAAGGGTCCAAAATTAAAAGGTATCATTTGAAGATAATAATAAGTTGAGCTTTAGAATCAATCAATGAGGTTTTAAGCTAGCAATTATGACTTGTTAAGTTTGAGATAAGTAAGCAAATCATTGTTCAACAGTGAGATCGGATTTTACAATGATGATGTGGGCCCTCTTTTCTTCAATTTGTTTTTTTTATTATTATTATAAATATTGTCACATTGTAAGTTGTAACAGGCAACAAGCAAGCAAATTCATTTGAAGAATGAGAGGCAACAATGTAAAAGTGACATTTTTATTTCCCCAAATAATCTGAAATGTCCTACAGAAAACGAGTTTCCTAAAAGGCCATATCGATATAGGGCAAAACAACACAAGATACTGGGCTGGCTTCTTGAACACGAGTACAACAAAATGTCACAAAACAGCGTGGAGAGAGTCGATAAAGATTCACTCTTGATGCTTAAAGACCTAATCCAACTGTGCGGCCATCTCTCCTTCGAAGTCCAGCGGTGTACTGCTTCTCCAGATCTTGCTGGAGTTGTTCCCTCTGCTTCTCGGCTTGGAGGAGACCGCCGCCATCTTGATTGCTGGGTTTGTGCTCTACCTTCACATCGCCCTTCACACCCTACAATTGGCCATATGTACCAAGGCAACCTCAGACTCTAAAACAGTGTTAGTAGGTGAATAAACTCTTACTGAGAGAGACTCTTACATGGGCACACCACATACAACACTATTGGATCTATTTCAATGTAGCCATTTGGAAACAACTAAAACAAATCACAGTAACTGAAATACACTTGGACATGGAAAGAAACACATGCAATACAGCTCACACAAAGGAGTGAAAATGAAATATACCATGAGTTTGTTGAACTTTTCTTGTCGATCGCTATCATCAAATAGTGCACTATCCCACCGATGACCAGACTGAAAAAATTGCGACCCAGAATTTAACTAAACAATTTAGTGAAGGAAAAGGATAAACTGGTGATAAAAAGAAATATTTATCCAAGAAGCCAAATATAACTAGGAAACTCCTAGATATACCTCTTCAGGAGTTGTGCTCTTTTTGTTCCCCCACAGCAGCTTCTTCTTTTGGTCAGTTGACAAGTAACCAACCCCAACAAGGTTTTTATTAACTGCATTACTCAAAAAAATTCCAAGTGAGAACAACTTCAGGATGATCATGATCATTGATTCTATCTCTTTAAAGGGAACTACAACGAGAGTGTGCAGGGAGCTGATTTAGAAAGGAACTCTTCATTTATTTCAAGAAGCACATAATAGAAAAAGAAACTTTCATCAAGATATGGCCAAGCAGAAAGATTTACAAAAGTTAACCAAGTGAAAGCAAAAAACTCACTGGAAGTGGTGACAGCAGCAATAAAAAGTAACACAACAAAAACAAAAAAAAAATGTTTAACTGTGCCTGATGAACAAATAGGCCATATAACCCAGCAGAAAACTGCCCTCAAAAGACACCCATAAGATAACCCCTTCCCTGTTTGAAAGAATGAAAAAGAAGGATGCATCTTGGAGCTTCATAGACATGGAGACTTTGTCCCAGAAGCAGTTGGAAAATAAATTAAATGTGCTAACCGATGAATTTATTCCTGACTCATGTCACCCCAACCACGCTCATGATGTGCTCAATAGAGTATAGGATTAAAGGAATAGAACAGACTGGCAGCCAATTATTAACCTCTCCAAGTACCATAAAAAGTTCAGTCATAAATAATCAGCAAGAAAAACCAAAAAGTGAGCTAAAATACTTAAACATAAACTAAGTTTCATGACAAGTTTCATTTCGTCATGGAAAAACAACTATAGATGAGAACCAGAAACACTTGAACAAATAAAGTCGAACAAACTATTCATAATCAAAATCTTTGGAAATGTAAATCGATTTCATTTTGCCTTAGCATAAATAATATTAATGACATGCTATTTACAATTATAAATTAGTATCTATCAAGCGAGTTGATTAAAAAGGAGTTGGATTGAGGTGAGAGGATATCAAGCACTTGCACTTCGCTCCTAGACAACAGCAAACACTAATCATCGATCACTCCATAAAATTGACCCTTTCATTCAAGAAAGGGTCAATTTTATGTGTTCATAATATTTTCCTAATTATGAATCTGATCTCCCGATCCTAATTATGTGTTCATAATATTTTCCTTCATAATAGCCTTTTGAAAATTCATACCTAATTCAGCTGCTCTCATTGCAGCGACTTTTGCCGCATCTAAATCATTAGCAACAGAGTCATTGGCATGAGCCTGTGCAAGCGCCTCAGTACCACCAATATCTTGAGCTTGCATTGAACTTGAAGACATCTTCCCGCAAGCTACAGTTGTAGATGACTTTGAAATTAATCATACATCAATAATATAATGATTAAATGCATATCAAACAAATGGAAACAACAATAGATAAAAAGGAAAGCAAGAAAATAAGACTTTACCATCTTTCACATTATCAGCACCCTTGTCCCAATTAGAAAACTTTTGTTTTTTGGTTGGAGTTTCTTGTTTTACACTGGCAAAATCAGGTCTATCTGCCCTGTAGTATCGGTCCTTGTCCCTGTTGGTTTCACCATCATCGTGTTTCTTCTTTCCCTCGTTGTCAAGCTTCTGACCATCCAGTCCCTTTGGGTCACTCCTATGAGCTTCTCTGAATTGGTAACCGCCATAGGTCTTACCAGAAGATGAGTCATTTCGATGACCTATGGATTTTTCATAAGTGACTCTGCGATCATTTCTAATATCTGCCGAACTCCTACGATAATCTCTTTTTTCATCTCGGCCGTCTCTGTCCTGCTTATGCCAATCTCTGTCCATCTCGTCAGAATTGGTGCATGTGTGTTTCCTACCAGATCCACCTCTGTCAGATGAAGAATCTTTTTCTTTATTTTTCTGACGCTCTAGATAAGATGATTCCTTCTCCTTGTCCTTGCTTCTATGCCCAGTAACATCATACCTATCACGGGAAGATTTGTCTGCACTGCTCAAATAGTCCTTGGACCTACTATGATCTCTTGACTCTAGACCAGAACGAGAGGATAACCTGTGATAATTTCTATCTTCATCATTTGGATACTTGTCATGTCTAGTATAGTCATCATGCCTAGAGTAATTGTGGGAACTCCTGGACGACTGAAGATCAGAATGTCTAAATGAATCACCACCTCTAACATGGTGACTTCGACCAGAATCCCTGTCTAATTCCCTCTCATCATCCTTCCTTTGTTGATGGTCAGAGACTTTTGCGGGATCATCCCTTGAAAATATTGGACTAGCACTATGATCATGCTTAGGACTCCCTATATACAAACAAAATCTTCATTAAACAAAAATTAATCAATCAGAATTGTGGGTAACAAACAACCTGAACAAATTAAAGATCTTTAAAATTAAATTAGGACATCACTTCATAAAGCACTTCTGTTCACACTTGAGCAACACGGGTAAAACTACGAGTTATTTTTTTTCTTTTTTGAGGAAAAAACTAACAAATATATTAGTTCGAGACAACATATACAGATTTGGAACAGCTGTCCACAAAAAATCAAAAGGTGAAAAGCAGGATATATATAACAAAAACAAATCCAACATTCCCATTACAAGTAAATCCCCCCCCCCCCCCCCCCCACCCCCCTTCCCCTATCCCAAAAAACTATATACAAAATTATTTTTCCTTCCAATCACTCCCATTAGTCTAGTGGTTGCAGTGTCCAACCATAATCCCCAACCCCAAGTTTAGAATCCAATGCATATGCAGGTGAAGCTGAGGGATTTCTAGTCATCTAAAAAAGCTCTTTCAAAATAAGATTTATATCTTCTGCAACAAATCATTCCAATCCCATGTCACATAATTGTCTAGAATTCTTACCCGTGCCTTTTCCAAGTAAGAGCGTAATCTTAACAAATTTATCTTCTGCTACACTCACTTATAGTAAAAGTAAAATGGCAACCACATATTGACCCATTGGGTTAAAAAAATCTATAATTTAAAATTTTATACCAACTACTTCATAGCTATTTACTTATGCAACAGGCAAACCATATTGTCAGAAAAACACGAAAGAATAATAGCAAAAAGGAGCGTAAATTTGGCAACATCATAAAACTAGAAATACACTGCATGAAATAGGCCATTTGACAGACTAACCATCTGATGAAGACGACCCATTGGCCGGAGAACGACGGCGATATTTCCTGTTAGCTGCATCACTTGACAGTCTACGAAATGATGCTTTTGTGTCCGGAGGCGACGAAGATGGCATCCTGACGAAACCCTAAAACAAAAATTAAAAAAATTATAAGTATTTCCACTTCATCTTACTCATTTTTCTCAGCAGTCAAAACAAACCAAGAAACCAACACAGCACAACACGTCACCAAACAAAAAAAAAAAAAAACTATTCGAATTAGGTACAATAAAAATCGCGAAAATGAACAATTGTGATAGATTTATAATGAAATATACTGCAAGAAAGTGAATAGCGAAAACCTGGAGGGGTCTCTTGGGTTCAATTGAAGAGAAATTGGTTCATTTACAGGGTAAATTTTTTATTTTTTATTTTTATTTTTTGGGATCGATTTAAGTTTAGGGTTTGTTTGTTTGTGAGGGGGATTTTGGGGCTTTAAAATTAAGCTACGAATCCTAAAAAGATAGTTTTCCACTTATCTCATTGGCTATGTGAGAGGAAAAAAAATCTTTTCAAACTTTTTTTATGTCCTTTTTTTCAAATAATTTTTTTTTTTGAAATATTATATTATTGACATATTTCTATCTTATTTTATAAAAAATAACCCGATTTCTCTCTCAAAAAAGATAATCCTCTTAAGAAACTAGATAAAATTCATCTTACTTTCTTTGTATTTATATGGAAGTATATTATTACAAACATACCTTATATATTTCTTGAGAGATAAATGACCATAAACTTGCATTCTTTAGTGTAACAAATGAATGAATGATGTAGTATAACCAACCAATTAGTAAATGACATGTATGATTTAATATTCATTTTTTAATTATTTTTAATATTTCAGCACGTGTGACAATGAATTATTGAATTGTTAAACAGATGACGTGGTACCTCCATTGTATTGTAGATTTTCTCTATAATTATATCCTAGCAAATAACATCAAAAATTTTAAGAAGAGTCATTAATAGTCGAATCATAAACTCGCCTCCGCTTCTCCAATATTAACTTTTTCATTTAGGATCAATCTCTTATGATAAATATTGAGAAATATTTTCATTTTTAATAAAATGATAGTAAACTCCACTCTCATGCTATACTATCAACTGTAGGAAATTTCCTAAATATAAGATATATTTATAAGGTGTCTTGTGATAAGACATGTTCTTAATATGTAACTTTTAGAAAAGACACCAAATGAATGAATATATTTTTTAAAGGAAAAAAATATGACATTTGAGTTGGAATGGTACATTGAAGAGTTATAACTTTTTTAAGGATTGAATCTTTAAGCCTAAAAATACCTCTTCAATGACAACTTTCCACGTCTATAAATATGATATTGGGCTCTTAATTTTTATTCATTCAATTATTCAATCACATTCACTATTCTTTCACTAATTCTAGGCACATTAAAGAGTTTAAGTTTAGAGTTGAAGAGAGTTCCACCATTTCCTAGTTCGCGTCCTTGATTCAAAGGATTGCCTCTTAATCAAGAAGTAAAAGTATCATAGGAGAACGTTAGCTACAAGAGATCTATAATGCACCGAATCGAGACTAATAAGTTCTTAAGGAAAGAGTCAACACTCAACTTGGTTTTGTTATTGAATAATCTACAGATTCTCAGGTTTTTCTAATTCTTAGTTTTGTTGATTTAATGTATAATTGTTATCCCCATATATTATTTATAAGCTATGCATGAATATTTTATAATATGCATGTTTAGAATGTGATTAATAACACATCATGCCTAACATCAACTAGGAAAAAAAGTGTTGCGTAATTTTTCAACTAGATAAAAAAAGTGTTTACCCTAGAACTTGTGGGGGCAAGCCTTGTTTTTCGCCAACTACGTTCTAAATAATTTACCTAACAAAAGATTGGACAATACACCATATGAATTGTGGAAAGGTCACACACATTTCTATAAATATATGAAAGTGTGGGGTGCCTTACCAAAGTAATGGTTCCTAAACCTAATAGGGTTATAATATGACCCAAAACTGTTGACTGTATATTCATTTGATATGCTCACAACAGTAGCGCGTATCAATTTTTGGTACATAAATATGAGATTCCTAACATCAATCTAAATATGATAATTGATTTAAGGAATGCGACATTATTTGAAGAGACATTTCATTGTAAAGAAAAACAAAGAATGAAGTCTCTAAAAGAACCATTGATACTGTTATAAGTAGTGATCAAGTTAACAATAATTAGATAAACATGAAAATATTGAGGAAAATGAACCTAGACCTAGCAAGAGAGCAAGAACGTCTAAGTCATTTGGACCTAATTTTCCGATATACCTGTTAGAAAATGAGCCTTAAAATTATAAAGAAGCAATGTCTTCTCCAGAGATACCTTTATACTATTAATAGTGAGATTGATTCTATCATTCAAAACTATACTTGGGAGTTGGTTGATCTTCCTCCAGGTTGTAAGGCGCTAGGCTACACATGGATTTCAAATGGAAGATGAAGCCAGATGAATCAATAGATAAGTATAAGACAAGACTTATCATAAAAGATTATAGACCAAAAAAAACATTGATTACTTTGATACATATTCACCAATGACCCGTATCACTTTAATAAGAATGTTTATAATCATAGCTGCTATATTTGCTATCGAAATTTATCAAATGGATGAAAATACAGTATTCTTAAATGATGAATTGGATGAGGAGATTTATATATAACAACCAGAAGGTTTTAATATTACTAGACAATAACACAAGGTGTGCAAACTTGTAAAATCCTTATACGGATTAAAATAAGCACCTATACAATGACATGAGAAATTTGACAAATGGATGTTGTCAAATGGATTCAGAATCAATGAGTGTGATAAATGTGTGTACACTAAATCAACTCAAAATGGATATGTCATTGTGTGTTTCTATATAAACGATATGCTGATAATTGGTAGTAATCATGAGATGATTTAGTCTATCAAGAAAATTTTGATCATCAAATTTGATATGAAAGATTTAGGAGTGACTGATGTGATTCTTATGAATTAAAATTTCTAAAACATTGAATGAATACATATTATCTCAAGCTCATTATATTGAGAAAATACTTGAGAGAAATAGTAAAGGAGTTCTAAATGTGGCTATAACTCATGTGGACCTCACTTTTCATCTATCAAAGAATATTGGTCCGAACGTATCGTAATTAGAGTATTTGAGAATTATCGCAAGCCTGATGTATCTCAGGAATTGCACATGACCAGATATCGCACAAGCCGTAAACAGGCTTAATAGATATACAAGTAATCCAAGACATAACCACTGGAAAGATATAGTAAGAGTTTTGAAGTATATAAGAGAAATTTCAAAATATGGTTTGCATTATACGAGATATTCTACTATTCTAGAATGGTACAATGATGCTAATTGGATATCTGATACAATGGATTCCAAATCCACGAGTGGATTTATTTTCACATTTGGTGGTGCAGTTGTATCATGGAAATCCTTGAGGGAAACATGTATCGCCCAGTCTACTATGGAGTATGAGTTCATAGCATTAGACAAAACTGTTAGGGTTGGTGCTCGATGTGCCAATCCGGATTGTATTTATGTCTGATTCATAAATACGAACAATTCAATTTTCCATAAATATTACTTATTTAATGGTAGCACCTCTTGTCTTTTATACGCATATTCGATCTAATTGTGATTAGATATCAAATTATGATTAGATTGAAACTAAATCTGATTTAGTGATACATGTATATTAGACAAAGACCATAGGATTTACAACGTAGTGCGCAGTTACAACGTAGTTTGTAATTGACATTGGGATGCTTCACTATAAGTTGTATATCCTTAAATAAAGTTCCTAGTCAAGATTTACTAAAATGGGTCGGTTAGTAAAATCCGCTGAGACCAGTACATGTCATATATCGTGACTTGGTCCGATGGTTTATTCCAATGAACCATGAGTCTCGGGAGGCTCGTATAGACATGTAGGTATTTATTTGATAAACACTAAATGACTCACTGAAGATTTCCTAATAATGGTACACCAAAGTCAATAGGAATCTTCTCGAGTTGAGCGAGCATAGTGGTCCTTCGACTTGAGATACCACAGTGGATATATGAGTTATCCTCCATATTTTGATGGTAGTCACGTCACCGATCTATTCATGATCAGACCTTCGCCTGTTCGTTGGGTGTGGATTGATGCTCATGATATCCAGTGCGTATCAAGATAGGATCCGTCAGTCATGTGTATAGGGCATAGGTATCCTCACGTGTTTACGATCTAGAAAATCCATGGTCGTGGTATAACTTTGGAAGCCTGTTCCGAGTGTTATTTAGAGATCGTAAATTGAAAGTCGACTATTTTATACTGAAAGTATTTGACGTTTTTTTATCTATATCCCATGTATAATATGGATAGCCTGTGACATAGAGATTATACGTATGCAATGACCTCGACTTACATATTTTAGCGAGATTATCTGTGGTCGTCATAATTCATGAGTGGGTGAATTATAGACATGAAATTGGATTTCGTGACGGATAAACCTAAACTTAGAGAGTCCCACAATATGAAGTGTACTCGTTGAGCACTTGGGCAACGCGTTATGAATAATATAGATTATTCATAATACTTCATCAAATTAAATGAGTTAATTCGAATCGTTTAATCGGTTAAACGAAAACACATGCTTTAAAGGATTTTGGTCAATCGTAATTATTGTATATTTGTATTTGATACATAATTTGATTAGATACACATTAATTAATTGTCAAATGAGATTTTGACACATGCCATTTATATATGTATTTGTTATTTAATGTAAATAAAAATACATATATTATAATAATTATAATAATTAATTATTAAATATTTGAATAATTAAATAATATCCATTTTTCATAATTGTTATGATAAATGTTTAATTATTATTAGTGACATGTGGCATGTTTTAATTAAGCTAAATTTGTGCAAATTTGATTTGCTACCAAAAAGCTTAATGTTATTTAATTGGATTAAATTTTATAAATGACCAAAATGGCCCTCCAAAGTTGGCAACCACTATTTTTTAAAGTAAAAAATTTCATTTTCTTCTCCAACTCCTCCATGGCCGAGAGCTCCTAAAAAAAGGGTTCCAATATTGCTTGATGATTCAAGTAAAGGAAAAGAAGAAAACCAAGAAAAAAAAGACTAAGGAATTAAAGGTAATTTTACAAATCCCTAAGCTTCAAAATTTTGTTTCTTATTTCTTGAAGATCTAGTGAGATCTACAGCTTGTTCTTTTCAATAAATTTGGGGCTTTTGGTTTTGGAGGATGGATTTGGAGGCATATAACATGTGTAGAGTTGATTTGGGGTGATATTATTGTAATATTTGTCCAATTTGATCATTTGATAATATGTTGTCATTCTAGAGTGTTATGACCACTCTTGTAATGCCTAGAATTGTTCTTGGGTGGTTCATTTGTGGTGACTTTAGTTGGTGTTTAGATTAATTAGATTAATGTTGAAAAAGTTGGATTAAAGCATGAAAAATTGATAATTATTGCTTCTGGATCAGATCTGGAAATACTGTTCATATGGTGATGAAAATAATGTCTTATGAATGTATTGGATGTATTTTGGGTGTTGGAACAATTGCTGGAAATTGTTTCGGAGTTGAAATAAGCGAAAACGGTGAAAAACGGCGTTACCGGGTGACTTTTGAGCCAACTAAGTGACGGCTGTCCAAACAATGAATTTGTCACTGTTCGGGAAGCCCATGAACTACCATAATACTATTGGGGCTGACCTGGACAGCCCTCATATGTATTGGGTAGTCGGTTCGGTCAAAAACGTGTTTTATGTTATTTTACGGAAAAATATTTTCGTAAAAGTTTCACGACGTTTCTTAACTATTTATGTCGTTATTTGATATCAAATAAATATGTTTAGGTGAAATATAAATGAATTATTCATATTGGATATTGAATAATTCATTCGGTAATTTAAAAAATTTTAAAATTACGATTTCACCCGAATAACGCTTCCGCCGCACCTTTGCCCAAAACCCCAACAAAAATGGTATCAGAGCATGTATGATGCTTCATCCATTACATTAGTCATGCTTGATATATGATATATAATCCAATTTTGATATTTGCACATGCAAGTAATCTATATATTTCTTGACTTTTCAGTTTTACGCTAACGGAAACGTAACAGAAATTTAATGGTTAAATTGGGTTATGTTTTCTAAGGTAGAATTGAGTTGTTTAGAAAATGATTTAGATTAAAATTATGCATTTGATGTGGAGCAATGCTTCCTCGAGGAATATCCTCGCTTAAAATAAGGATGTAAAGTAACGTGTATTGATGCATGTTTCTTGGTCCGTCTTGTCAATACGGTTTATGGGTAACTTTCTATGGCTACATCCGAGATCGTGCCAAAGAAGTGAGGGTGTAGTTGATATAATTTTATCCATACCGGTTGTATATTGATACTAGACAAATTCAAGTGAAAGTGGAAATCTTGAACGTGCCAAAACTGTCAGAACTACATCGGTAGCTTGAGTTTGTCATTGGCAAGTGAAGTCTTGATACGCCTCCTTGTGAACGTGCCAAAGCTGTCATAACGAGAAACGATCAGGACCAAAATCAGGAGTCACTGGTGAGTGATTGACAATGAGTTGTCTACCTAATGAATATACGCAGGTGAGATCGTGCTAAAGCTGTGAGTCGAAATATATTCATGGGATCCTACTCTCACTATGAAATTCGATTTAATTATTGAATTCCCATTCTCCGTTGGGGATTACGGTATTACGTAAAGTAGTGGGAGACACTGCTAGGTTAAAAATCCATAACTAAATCAGTGTGTAATTTTATGGAATTCGCTGCTTTTGTTTTCCTTTATTCTATATTGTTTATAGAATTATACTTCTAATCCACTGCATAACTGATAAGTGTGGTTTACACCCACTTATTTCGATATTCTTAGCTTATTATTTTGTTATGTTTCGAGTCATTTAATGCCATTTATAGTTTATTTTATGTCTTATTTGTAGGAAGCATTAGAGCATTAAAAATGGAGCAAATACGAGTGTTTCGGGACTTATTGGAAGCATCAGACGCGTGCAGGAAACAGAAACAGCGCGAATTAGAAAGTTGAAATCAAGAAGGCTGCGTGAATAACAGAATTTCAATTCAGTGTGCATAAATTAACAAAAGAAAGAAAATCAAAGGGGTTGTTGTGCATGCAAAATGCCATGCAACGTGAATAATAAGAAGGCTTCTAGTGTGGATAATAGGTTGAGTAGAGAAGCCACCGGCTTTGAACATAACAATAAAGCTTCAGCCGAAAAAAGAGAAGAATTGGAGAGAGAAGCTAAGTCATGTGGGCCCCATTGCATTATTTGAAGGCAGCCACTATATTTGACCAAAAGCACGTGGGCCCCATGGCATTAGTTGAAGAGAGCTGCAGCGCCACTGAGCAAGAGCCAAGGCGTCTTCCTAAGCTTCATGTGGGCATACAAAAATCTAGAGAAGCAGGCGCTTAGGTGCCAATTGAGCAAACAAAATCAGGCGCCCATGTGCCACTTAAGCAAACGACCCAATACATTTTCCCGAGGGTTTGGCACCGCGGCGCCCAAGCCCAGGCGCCGCGGCGCTGCGGAAGAAAAAAGGCACGTTCCAGGATTTGTTTTTTTAGGGTTTTTAAGATCCCTAATGATACCCAAATACTCCCAGCCTCCACTTAAATATAACAGTTCGTCCAAAATTGAGGGAGAGGCTAATACACTGCACAAAACATAAAATACATATTTAGAGATCCAATGAGGAGGATTGAAGAGCGACAAGAGGAGAAAAAAGGCTGTGACATCCGAGGAGGAAGAGATTCAATTCGGGTTTTACCTTCTTATTTCTTTCTTAGAACTCTAATGATTTCCATTAGATTTATGACTTGTTTATTATTGTTTTTATCTTTTGTCATGAACTAAACTCCTTAATTCTGGAGAATGATGTAATCGATGCTTGAACCTTGTATTTTGTTTATCAATTTTGTTATGAAGTTTTATTGAATTATTTATATTCTTTTGAGTTTAATGCTTCTTGATTGTTGGCCACAATTGAAGATGATGAATGTTTAGAATCTATCACTCGAGAGAGGGGATTTTAAATAGATATAGAGAATTTGACCTAGGATTTTATAAAGTTCGAGAGAATCTGTAATCCTTTGAAGTCGTTAATATAGAATCACAAATCATATTGAGTTGTTAACTATTGGATTTTTATAGAGATATCGAAGTCTATAGTTGATGATATTTTCACTCGGCACTCGAGAGAGGGAGTGAATATTTTAGGAGTCTTGACTTATAAACAATATAACTGAACATGGAGTAATTGGCATAATAAATACATAGGCGACAACTAGGTGAAATCAGGATCCAGAATCTCTATCGTATTAGTTCATCCTATCAAATTATCTTATATTTTATTTATTTATTAAAAATCTTTATTATTTATTTTCTAAATAAAGTTAGGATTATCAATTGTAGTACTTAGTGCGAGTTAACGCAATCCCTGTGGGTTCGACACTCTTTCACTGATTTATACTAAAAGTTGACACCGTACACTTGCGGTACGATATAAAAATATCACAACAATAACATATTACTTGAATATGTTTTCTGAGTTTACTTATGGTTGCGTATTTCTAGAATAGGTTCTAGAATGATAGTAGACTTAGATATTTTAGATTAGTTCAAACCATCGGGAACTGTTGTTCCAATTTTCTTGAAAAATCAAGATGGTTAGTAACTTAGTTACTAAGTCACGATTAGTAATCTAAATAGATATCTATTTTGGATATAATTATCTAGTGAGAATAGTTTCTTATACAGTAAGACTTGAATTAGTTCATGTCTCGAGATTCTTGACTGACATTAGTGTAGGCATTGCATTTTTGCATACCAGCCCGATGATGGGCCTCGTACGGAGGCAGTCTCTTTTAAGTCGCGGGAGTCGCGGGAAGCAGAAGCCGGAAGGGCAAAGTCAAGAATTGACTTTTTGATGGATTTTATTCGCTTGTTTTGCTTCGGGTTTCGTCGTCGCCTTTTCCATTTCAAAATCATCCTTCGCTCGGAACCTAATCCTCGCTCTTTCTCACATCTATTTTCTCTCTCTAATTTCCCTCGCTTGTGACCCTTTAACTTCCATACACAAATTAAATAATTCCCACAATTACCCTCCATTTTTCGACCATCACCATGCATGCCCCACGTGAATGCTATAATCCATGTCACCTTTCTTTTTCATTTTTATTTTTATTCTTCCACTTGCCAAAGCCAACAAATGCCCACCACTCAAACAACTTGTTGCCACTCCTTTCCCATGCATTCATCCATGTAAATAATGTGCCCCTCCATAAACAACAAAACAAATTATCATCACCAATTGTCAAACACCCATGCTCCCACTTTACCTTTCTTTCTTTTCTTTATTCATTCAACAAACACAAGCACCATGTCCTCAATCAACAACCCTGCAACCACCCATACAAAACAACAAGAAGCCAACTGGCCACCCTCCATTGTGTCAAACCAAGTGCCCCACACGCCTATTCGCCTATTTCCATCAACCAAACCAAACACAAATGCCAAAAACTCCATGTGATCTCCAATCCTCCACCGAAATGGCTTTTGTTTCTGCCTCCTTGGTTCCCTTCGATCACGCCTGGATCATTCATCTCCAACGGCATCATCATCTCCAAATCATCAATGATCCTGAGCATAATAAAAAACACCAAGGGAATCACCAAAGACACAACGTAGCAGCCACTGCCATAGAACCTTCACGCCCTTGCCTTGTTCATGCCCTTATCTTGTTCACGCACCACCCTCACCTGACCCTTAAACCAGCCAACAGCAGTCCTTAAGCCCATCTTCATCAACTGCCCCTTTACAGACCATTCCACGTCTCAAGCAACAACAACCCTAACAGCACTCACCAAAACCTTTAGACACTCACTGCCACGAAGACAACCACCACCATGCCATAACAAATCCCTTGTCCACGTAATAGACAAATAAAGGACCCTAGCCTGAACACTGCCAAACGCCCACAACACCCATAACTCAAGCCAAGTTCCCACTACTTTGCACAGCAAGCCCTTCACCTCTTCACGTTCACGATGACACCCTACGCAGCCCTTCATTGTAGAGGAGCAGACACTTAGACACCACAACAACCCATGTTATTGCCTCTGTCTCAGCCACACTCAAAGCCCCTACACAGCCTCCATGCAGCTCATACGTAACAGCCCTAATCTACTCCATCAAACAAACTCAGCAGCTCTCGGCACCATCAATCTTCAAACAAGATCAACAGCCCATGCAGTACCGAGAACCCTAGACACTGTCTTCAAACCAAGCAACTCCACGAACCACTTCATCCAGCAACACATCTTCATCTTCTCGGCAGAACTGATCAGCTCGGTACCTCATGCAACCACCAACCGAGCACCGCATGCAGCAGCCACGTGAACCTCCTCTCTTCCTTCATTAACAACAACCATCACTGAACTCAGTACATCACCATCCCTCACTGGACTCATCATTTGGAACCTCTCGGCAGCCCTCTCTCTCACTGAACCCTCGACTATTCTCAACTAAACCTCAATCATCATCAACTTGGCTCCCTGGATCTTGATCATCCCACGACATCAACACTGTTCATCATCTTCTTCTCGGCTTCAAGGAGATCAAACAGACCAGTGCATCCACTCTCGGCAAACACACCAACAGAGCACCAAACCTTCACGCCCAAGGACTGGACACAGCCCCTGGACCCTCATGATCATCTCTTGGATCACCAACTGAACTGAACTTCATGGCACCCTTCACTGAAACCGTATACTGCAGAGCAATCCCAAGCCCTCCATGCATGGCAAACCAACACAAGACCGAGCCCTTGCATAATCATTAAACTGGCCCCAGCCGAGCTCCTCACATGCACGTCCAACCCATGCCGAGACCAACCTCCAAGCTCACTGACCGAGCACTGCACCATCAACAAACTACACCTCAATGCCGAGTAATCCTAAGCCCTTAACCGAACTAAAATTTCCCTAAAACCGAAAAAGAATAACTTACTAAACTCACGTGAAAATCATTCTAAAACCGAGACCAAAATTGACGAAAGGATAATTTAAGAGAGAGAAAGAAAATTTGAGTTAGAAACGGAGAAAGGAGCGGAAGCAGTGGAACCTGTGAAACAGTGGAAACAGCGGATCCGTTGAAAACGGATAAAACAATGAAAATGGCGAACTCGGACAAAACAGCGGAAAAAGCGCATCAGTGAGAACAGTGGAATGATAACCCCTTTCCGGCATCGCAGAACGCACTCCCAGACAGCGACTAAAAGGTAAGACCTGAGGGCACCCTTTGTTACTTTACTGTTACGGACGCGGCGTATTCGGTTGACGTCAGATACGTCTAATCGGGTATGCGAGGTCCTACATTAATAGTGGCCAAGTTACTGGCCCACATGTTTATTTTTGTATTTGTTATGTTATGAAAACTCATTTTCGAAGCATGTAAATTTAAATGTAAGATTTATTTTTATGAATGTGAATTAGGTTGAATTATCATTGTACATGTATGTTAAGTAGTTTTGATTAATATTGCACAAATCACAAACATTACAAGATGACATAAAGTAAGAGACCATTCCGAACCCAAAGGTTTGAGGTCTTCTCTTGCGAGGGGTGAGTGCGACCTTAAACCTCATTTTCCCCCGGCTCACACCGGGTGGCGACTCCATGTTATTTCGTACTTCTCAACTAGGCCGCGAGCCTAGAACATCGTCGCCGATTTCCTGTTGTCTACAGTCTGGCGACTCCACTGGGGATATATAGAATCGGCTCCGAAATGATATCTTGTAATTTTTGTGATTTGTGTTTTAATTAATCATGACTACTGTGTTTATGCATGTGTTTTAGACTGTTGTCATTTGTGTTTATGTTTGTGTTTTGGACTATTGTCATTTGGATTTATTTGGACTCTTTGTTAAAAGATGTGAACTCGTTGGGCCATTTAAACCGGGACAAGTTCATTAGGCCAAAATTTCTAAAATACCGATGGGCCAGTTTGAGTTTGTGCCTTTTATCATTTGAAGTTATTTAGTTATATTATCGCAAAAGTGTAAACTTGTTAGGTCTTTTCAAACTGGAACAAGTTTGCATCGCGCAATGATGTGATTGAATACTTTAAAATGACAACAGGCCAATTAGTATGAATCATTTTATGAGTTTATTTATTTCTGTACATCATACATCATATGTCATGCATACATGCATCATGTTAACCCTTTTTGTCTTAGAAGCCATCATAGACTCCTGTTGGGTTAGAAAAGAAGGAAGATTTGTCAAAGAACCGTCAAACAATATGAGTGAGTCAGCTGACGAAGAATCCCGTCTAGATCAGTTAGAAGCCAAGGTAGTTGAGATTGTCGAGTAGTTGCAAGTCCTGAACAATGATGTGACCAGTTTGACCGTGCCATGTACAACTAGTAATAGAGACTTGTGCAACCAGAATGAAAGGATCATTGAGAAACCTTCAAAGGCTAAGCCTACTTCCCTCAGAGATTGCTCCTGCCAGAAACAAACAACTCTCTCAGCTTGGGTAAACCATTGTCAAGAAAGTGTTTGAAATTTTGAAGATGCAAGGATAATAAGAGTGAAATGAAGAATGGTGGTTCTACCTCAGAAGTCTGGCACAGACTATCCCTGATTACAAATTTCAAGACATCAGATGGCTGATGCATTGGCGACACTAGCCGCGACTTGGGAAAATCCAAAGAAATTGGTGATGAGACCACTTATGCTGACAACTGCAAGCAAACCAGTGTATGAGACAGAAAGGATATTGGATGTGAAAGTCGATAACGGGAAGCCTTGGTATCATGATATTCAAAAGTATCTGGAACACAGGAAATTCTCAGAATGAGTAAGCACAAAAGACAGAAAATTGGGAAATAGGCCAGGAGACTACCAGATTTGGAAAGGAGGAATTCACCGAGTCGGTCGACGTAAGTAGATTGAAGCTGCACTTTGCTGAAAAAAAAAAAAAGAACTGAGCGGTCACCGAGGGAACAGGCAGAAGACCTAACCCAACGGGATAGGAAATACATACATGCATACACGTAACTTGCATTCTTGTTTTGTGTTTTGTTTTTACAGATTTCAAACAGATGGGAACCATCAAGGGGCGACCAGGGACATATAGCGCCGAGGAGCACAATGAGGATCCAACCCATCACGAAAAGGGAGTATCTCTACACTTGCATACTTACATGCCCACGTATTTATTCTGTTGTTTTGTATTTGCAGGTTTAAAGAAAAAAAAGAGAGAAAGAAGAGAAAGCAGTAAGAATCAGAAAATCGAAAAGCGGCGCGAGTACTAAGGACGACGGTGAAGCCACATTGACAGAAGAATTTCGGTCATGTCTGGTTGAAGATGATGAAATTAATGCTGAAAGGGAAGCAACCTATGCAATTTGCTGTGAT
The DNA here is from genome assembly GCA_019454045.1 of Zanthoxylum bungeanum. NCBI lineage: Eukaryota > Viridiplantae > Streptophyta > Magnoliopsida > Sapindales > Rutaceae > Zanthoxylum > Zanthoxylum bungeanum. The sequence goes on from SKCR01038370.1 coordinate 26,228, forward strand.
TTCTGTTTTATGTTTTATGGAATTTCTAATTTTGTGTTATTTTTACAGGAAAAAGCAAAGGCGGAGCAAGGGAAGCAGCAAAGATCAAAAGCGGCAAGCACTAAAGACGAGGTGATGCCACACTGACAGAAGAACTTCGGTCATGTCTGGCTGAAGACAATGAAGTTGACACTAACAGGGAGGCAACCTATACACTTTGTTGCGATTTCTATTTTCGTGTTTTTTGTATACATGTTGTGGAATTTCTAATTTTGTGTGTTATTTTTGTAGGTAAAAGCAAAGACGAAGCATGTTAACAGAATGAATGGTGCTTGGCAATCACAAAGAAGGGAGCTAATTCATTAGTGGTGGCAGAGTAAAAGAAGAAATCCTGAAACGCATCCTAATGAACTTATGCCAAGCAAGAGGCTTATTGAGTACACAATTCCTTTGCTTTAATTATTGCTTTGATTTGCCTTCTTTTGTTGTTTTCTGTTATTTTCGTGGACAGGATCCACAACTTTTGACCTTTTAGGACTTCATTTGTGATTTTCTGTTATTTTCGTGGAAAGAATCCATAACTTTTTGACATCTCACGATTTCTCTCGTTGTTTTCGCAGACAGGATCCAGTAACCTTTTTGACTTATGACGTCTCCTTTTGTGGTTTAGCTAACCATCATTATCGCAATTATTGTTCACCTCTTTTGCAGGTCCTATAAATTCAGCTCTGCATTGCTCTCCTCAACACGATCAGACATATATCCAAAGTAAAAAAAAAATGGAAGCAACCTCACAGCAACGATTCAAGAAAATTTGTGTCTTCTGTGGATCTAACCCTGGTAACAGACCTGAATTCTTGGAAGCTGCTAGAGAATTGGGACAAGTGATGGCCGCTAAAAATATGAATTTAATTTACGGAGGTGGAAGTATGGGGATGATGGGAGAAATCTCAAAAGCCGTTCAGGAAGATGGCGGTCACGTCTTGGGAATCATCCCAAGACCTTTGGCAGACGAAAGGTTAATCGGGCCGACAAATGGAGACGAGCGCATTGTGTCAGGTATGTCTGAACAAATTCGTGAAATGATTAATACTGCAGATGCGTTCATTGCATTACCAGGTGGACTTGGCACATTCGAAGAAATATTTACAGTGGCGTCATGGGCACACCTAAACGTTCACCGAAAACCTATCGGGTTGCTTAATATTGAGCACTTCTTCGATTTCCTGTTTGTGTTTCTTGCGGAAGCCAAGAGACATGAATTTGTCACCAAATCTGTGGAAGACATTTTCCTGACGGCAACAAATGCCGAAGAGTTGATTGACCAGATCCTGGCTTTTGAGCCGAAGCTTGACCCTATCATCTCCAAATTGGACTGGACTGATAGTAATCGTGGCAAGAAGCGCAAATTGGACATTGATATGAATCAGTGATGTGCCATGCTGACCAAGTATTCCAAGGCCTATTTGAAAGTTTGTGTTTTAATTGAAAATTTTGTATTTTATTTTAATTGTTGAAAAAAAAAAGTGAAAAAAAAAAAGAGAAAAAAAAGAGAGAAAAAAAAAATTGAAAAAAAAAATAATAAAAAAAAGAAAAGAAAAAAAAAAAAAAAAAAAAAAAGAAAACGAAAAAAAAGAGATGAAAAAAAAAATGAGTGAGAGAAGCCTTTGATAATTAGACATATGTCATGTGATGACATTGCATGCTGTAGGGAGAAACCCTAGAAACAAAAAGTGCGAGACGCGCTCTCATCCAGTACTTTGAATGGATTGATCTTAGATTAGACTCCTAAGCACTTGATTGCGGGATCATAGCAGTAGAAGCCTGAGTGGTTAGTTAGGTGACTAGTTGAAGGGATGATGTATCGGTGAATGACCGTTTGCTTGAATGTCCACGCTGGTTTGCTGATGTTGTGATATATGATATGGTTTGAAAAAAAAAAAGAAAAAAAAGAGTCTCTGAAGAAAAAAATGAAAAAAAAAAATAGACCACCTATAACCGATAAGCGTGAAGCTACCCATGGGCGAGTATTAGGACCACCATGAGGAGAAATGCTACCTTAAAGGGTAGGTGTGTCGAAAAAAAAAAAAAAAGAAAGAAAAAGATACAAAAACCATATCATATTGAATATGCTGAAGTAATCACAGAATGTGATTAAGACATCCAGGTTGGTTAGACCCACTGGTTCGAATCTCTGAGACGAAATCATCAAGTTGGCTTACTTAAGGAATAAGCTGCGAAAGATCTCTGGCACACACACACATGAAGTCTAGCTCAGATCACCCGTTCAGACGATTGGGTCTGAGTATGTCGAGTACTTTGAAGGTTCTTCGATTTCGACGCGAAAGCATCCGTTGAGGACAAAATATGTCTATCTATCAAAGACTATCTCGTGAGAGGTGGTGTAATGTATGGAGTAGAATATCATGTCAGCTTTGGGGCGATGCCTCATATCAGCTTGGGGCAAAGCCCCACATCAGCATCAGTTTCTGCCGAGTATGGCATTCTGAGGGTGGGGCCCACATCAGTTCATGATCAGTATCGGCCGGGTATGGCATTCTAGGGGCGGGGCCCTCACCAGTTCAGGATCAGTATCAGCCGGGTATGGCATTCTGAGGGCGGGGCCCACACCAGTTCAGATCGGTTTCTACCAGGTATGGCATTCTGGGGGCGGAGCCCACATCGGTTCAGTATCAGTATTCGCCGGGTATGGCATCCTGAGGGCCGGGCCCACATCAGTTCATGTTCAGTATCTGCCAAGTATGGGCCCACACCAATTCAGATCAGTTTCTGCCGAGTATGGCATTCTGAGGGCGGGGCCCACATCAGTTCATGATCAGTATCGGCCGGGTATGGCATTCTGAGGGCGAGGCCCACATTATTTCAGCATCAGTTTTTGCTAGATATGGCACTCCGAGAATGGAGCACAGGTTCAGAACGAACCATCACACCTTCATCAGCATCAGTTGCAGGGGCGAGTCCCAAGGCCGAGGCCTACATCATTATCAAGGCCTACATCAAATCAGCATCAGTTTCGGGGGCGAGTCCCAGGGCCGAGGCCTACATCATCATCAGTATCAGTTGCAGGGGCGAGTCCCAGGGCCGAGGCCTACACCCACATCAGCATTAACATCAGTTTTTGGGATGAGTCACAGGGCCGAAGCCCACATCAGCATCAGTATCAGGTTTCAGGGATGAGTCCCGGGGTCGAAGCCCACATTATTATCAGTCTCTGCCGGGTACGGCATTCTGGGGGCGAGGCCCACATCAGATCAATTCAGCCAGGTACGGCACTCCGGGTATGGAGATTTCAGATCAGTTCAGCCATGTACGGCACTCCGGGTATGGAGATATCAGTTCAGCCAGGTACGGCACTCCGGGTATGGAGATATCAGTTCAGCCAGGTACGGCACTCCGGGTATGGAGACATCAGGTTGTTCAGCCAGGTACGGCACTCTGGGTATGGAGATATCACATCAGTTCAGCCAGGTACGGCACAATCAGATCAACTTTGTGGCTCTCTAGGTACGGAGGCGTCACTGCGACACCCTAGGTACGGGGTTAGCACTCAGACATTTGTGGCACTCTAGGTACGGAGGCGCCACTGCGACACCCTAGGTACGGGGTTAGCATTCAGACCACACGCGACGCCCTAGGTACAGGGTTAGCACGCCAGGTACGGCATGTGGACTATTCAGACATTTGTGGCTCTCTAGGTACGGAGACGTCACCGCAACACCCTAGGTACGGGGTTAGCATTCAGACCACAGCGACGCCCTAGGTACGGGGTTAGCACGCCAGGTACGGCATGTGGACTATTCAAACATTTGTGGCTCTCTGGGTACGGAGACGTCACCGCGACACCCTAGGTACGGGTTTAGCATTCAGACCACAGCGACGCCCTAGGTACGGGGTTAGCACGCCAGGTACAGCATGTGGACTATTCAGACATTTGTGGCTCTCTAGGTACGGAGACGTCACCGCGACACCCTAGGTACGGGGTTAGCATTCAGACCACAGCGACGCCCTAGGTACGGGGTTAGCACGCCAGGTACGGCATGTGGACTATTCAGACATTTGTGGCTCTCTAGGTACGGAGACGTCACCGCGCGACACCCTAGGTACGAGGTTAGCATTCAGACCACAGCGACGCCCTAGGTACGGGGTTGGCACGCCAGGTACGGCATGTGGACTATTCAGACATTTGTGGCTCTCTAGGTACGGAGACGTCACTGCGACACCCTAGGTACGGGGTTAGCATTCAGACCACAGCGACGCCCTAGGTACGGGGTTAGCACGCCAGGTACGGCATGTGGACTATTCAGACATTTTGTGGCTCTCTAGGTACGGAGACGTCACTGCGACACCCTAGGTACGGGGTTAGCATTCAGACCACAGCGACGCCCTAGGTACGGGGTTAGCACGCCAGGTACAGCATGTGGACTATTCAGACATTTGTGGCACTCTAGGTACAGAGGCGTCACTGCGACACCCTAGGTACGGGGTTAGCATCCAGACAACCAACATCATCACTGCGGCACTCTAGGTATGGAGACGCAACCGCGACACCCTAGGTATGGGGTTTAGCACCATCAAACCAACCCACCAGGCGGACCAGGTGACAGCTGGCGAGCAAGGTAAGTAAAAATGCATTGCACGAACTTTGATAGGATTGTCACTGGCACACACTGAACAAATCCCATCAAAGTGGGGGCGACTGTAGGCATTGCATTTTTGCATACCAGCCCGATGATGGGCCTCGTACAGAGGCAGTCTCTTTTAAGTCGCGGGAGTCGCGGGAAGCGGAAGCCGGAAGGGCAAAGTCAAGAATTGACTTTTTGATGGATTTTATTCGCTTGTTTTGCTTCGGGTTTCGTCGTCGCCTTTTCCATTTCAAAATCATCCTTCGCTCGGAACCTTATCCTCGCTCTTTCTCACATCTATTTTCTCTCTCTAATTTCCCTCGCTTGTGACCGTTTAACTTCCATACACAAATTAAATAATTCCCACAATTACCCTCCATTTTTCGACCATCACCATGCATGCCCCACGTGAATGCTATAATCCATGTCACCTTTCTTTTTCATTTTTATTTTTATTCTTCCACTTGCCAAAGCCAACAAATGCCCACCACTCAAACAACTTCTTGCCACTCTTTTCCCATGCATTCATCCACGTAAATAATGTGCCCCTCCATAAACAACAAAACAAATTATCATCACCAATTGTCAAACACCCATGCTCCCACTTTACCTTTCTTTCTTTTCTTTATTCATTCAACAACACAAGCACCATGTCCTCAATCAAACCCTGCAACCACCCATACAAAACAACAAGAAGCCAACTGGCCACCCTCCATTGTGTCAAACCAAGTGCCCCACACGCCTATTCGCCTATTTCCATCAACCAAACCAAACACAAATGCCAAAAACTCCATGTGATCTCCAATCCTCCACCGAAATGGCTTTTGTTTCTGCCTCCTTGGTTCCCTTCGATCACGCCTGGATCATTCATCTCCAACGGCATCATCATCTCCAAATCATCAATGATCCTGAGCATAATAAAAAACACCAAGGGAATCACCAAAGACACAACGTAGCAGCCACTGCCATAGACCTTTCACGCCCTTGCCTTGTTCATGCCCTTATCTTGTTCACGCACCACCCTCACCTGACCCTTAAACCAGCCAACAGCAGTCCTTAAGCCCATCTTCATCAACTGCCCCTTTACAGACCATTCCACGTCTCAAGCAACAACACCCTAACAGCACTCACCAAAACCTTTAGACACTCACTGCCACGAAGACAACCACCACCATGCCATAACAATCCCTTGTCCACGTAATAGACAAATAAAGGACCCTAGCCTGAACACTGCCAAACGCCCCAACACCCATAACTCAAGCCAAGTGCCCACTACTTTGCACAGCAAGCCCTTCACCCCTTCACGTTCACGATGACACCCTACGCAGCCCTTCATTGTAGAGGAGCAGACACTTAGACACCACAACAACCCATGTTATTGCCTCTGTCTCAGCCACTCAAAGCCCCTACACAGCCTCCATGCAGCTCATACGTAACAGCCCTAATCTACTCCATCAAACAAACTCAGCAGCTCTCTCGGCACCATCAATCTTCAAACAAGATCAACAGCCCCTGCAGTACCGAGAACCCTAGCCACTGTCTTCAAACCAAGCAACTCCACGAACCACTTGATCCAGCAACACATCTTCATCTTCTCGGCAGAACTGATCAGCTCGGTACCTCATGCACCACCAACCGAGCACCGCATGCAGCAGCCACGTGAACCTCCTCTCTTCCTTCATTAACAACAACCATCACTGAACTCAGTATATCACCATCCCTCACTGGACTCATCATTTGGAACCTCTCGGCAGCCCTCTCTCTCACTGAACCCTCGACTATTCTCAACTAAACCTCAGTCATCATCAACTTGGCTCCCTGGATCTTGATCATCCCACGACATCAACACTGTTCATCATCTTCTTCTCGGCTTCAAGGAGATCAAACAGACCAGTGCATCCACTCTCGGCAAACACACCAACAGAGCACCAAACCTTCACGCCCAAGGACTGGACACAGCCCCTGGACCCTCATGATCATCTCTTGGATCACCAACTGAACTGAACTTCATGGCACCCTTCACTGAAACCGTATACTGCAGAGCAATCCCAAGCCCTCCATGCATGGAAAACCAACACAAGACCGAGCCCTTGCATAATCATTAAACTGGCCCCAGCCGAGCTCCTCACATGCACGTCCAACCCATGCCGAGACCAACCTCCAAGCTCACTGACCGAGCACTGCACCATCAACAAACTGCACCTCAATGCTGAGTAATCCTAAGCCCTTAACCGAACTAAAATTTCCCTAAAACCGAAAAAGAATAACTTACTAAACTCACGTGAAAATCGTTCTAAAACCGAGACCAAATTGACGAAAGGATAATTTAAGAGAGAGAAAGAAAATTTGAGTTAGAAACGGAGAAAGCAGCGGAAGCAGTGGAACCTGTGAAACAGTGGAAACAGCGGATCCGTTGAAAACGGATAAAACAATGAAAATGGCGAACTCGGACAAAACAGCGGAAAAAGCGCATCAGTGAGAACAGTGGAATGATAACCCCTTTCCGGCATCGCAGAACGCACTCCCAGACAGCGACTAAAAGGTAAGACTGAGGGCACCCTTTGTTACTTTACTGTTACGGACGCGGCGTATTCGGTTGACGTCAGATACGTCTAATCGGGTATGCGAGGTCCTACATTAATAGTGGCCAAGTTACTGGCCCACATGTTTATTTTTGTATTTGTTATGTTATGAAAACTCATTTTCGAAGCATGTAAATTTAAATGTAAGATTTATTTTTATGAATGTGAATTAGGTTGAATTATCATTGTACATGTATGTTAAGTAGTTTTGATTAATATTGCAAAATCACAAACATTACAAGATGACATAAAGTAAGAGACCATTCCGAACCCAAAGGTTTGAGGTCTTCTCTTGCGAGGGGTGAGTGCGGCCTTAAACCTCATTTTCCCGGCTCACACCGGGTGGCGACTCCATGTTATTTCGTACTTCTCAACTAGGCCGCGAGCCTAGAACATCGTCGCCGATTTCCTGTTGTCTACAATTAGGAAAATCCCATTAGTATTTGTTTATCTTATAATGACGTTTCTTGGCTTTAGTGACTTTTAGAAGTCACGTGTCTGACACAGTTTGCTAATCAATCATTTTCAATTGTTGTGAATAATTGAACGCAAATTATAAAGCTTAAGAAAATAGATGTGTATAGTTGTGTGTAGAGAATATTGATTCTCACAATACGACAACTATAGGTATTGGATACTAGATCTCCCGTCTAGTTATTTAAAATAATGTTTAATAACTGTTTTGATATTTGATATCAGAACTTGTGACTATTGGATAGTTACATGTTCTATATAAATAGTTGTTTCATATTTTAATATGACTAGTAGTGTCATTAATGAAAAGATAAACATTAAGAAAATGTTCGGTTAACTAAATAACTTAGAACTGTGCTTTATGAGTTTTATCACATAAGCATAAGATGCTTATTCTGTATGGTAATGGATGGTCTGATACGAGATCACCCAATATATCCTTATCCATTTAATGAATATTGTATTCAGGATGTGATTAAATCTCATTTAACCAATGATTGCCATTGGACCACAAGATTTATTAAACTAATACTTTGGAAGTATGTAGTTTAATGAATTATAAATTGTCATGGATAGTTTTCTTTACTTCGTAACTTAGTTAATGAATTGTCATGACTTGGTTACATGTTTCTAAAAGAATCTATATTGAACGTCTTGAATGGTTCGAGAACTTTCACTATGTTTCTGATGAAACGCGGATAGAATATTTTGAATGGTTCAAAGATATTCTATTTGAAGTGTTGAAAACTATAACTTTGAAATTCATCGTGAATCTTTGAATTATTCAAAGATATTTGATATGATCAAACATATGAATTTAAGGCAATTAGTTCTAAAGCTATTTAATGAATCTGATTCTTTCTCAATATTAAACTTCAACGATTCCATCTTGATGGAATTTGTTAGTGGGAGTAATTGAATCTTATATGATTTGATTCGTTGATATTGAGTGTTACCGAATTAGTTTTCAATACTCTTGGGGTTATGCTCCAGTAACACTAATTTATCTTTTTAATTAAGGTTCCATTCGTTTCTACAGTTACATATATGATATGTATATTAGAAAATTCGAATCTTGAAAAGTTTGAGATTTAAAATTTTCTTTCGTATAATTGTTATATAATTGAAAGTAATTGCGCCTCAAAGGTACAAGTTAGGTTTATCATTTATTCTATTTAATAGAATATTGTATTCTATTTGATAAAATATTTTTTCTACGATCCCGAACAATAAAATTGTTTTATTACTTGGTATGTTAACATTAGATGTTGACAATTATAGAAAAGACTTGACTTATTGAAGTCAAATGTGAGAATGATAAACTATTAGTGGAACTACATAATTAATAAGATGAAAAGACCCTTAGACTTCTTCCGTATAAGTTTAATAGGATGTCAGAATCATTTGCGAAGTATTTGTTACTTATTGGTTCTGTTGTTTTTGTTAGGGATATTCCCTATACCCAACTTGTGGATGAGCTATATGTACATGTATTTGTAATATTTTCATTAATTAATAAAATGACAATCTTTATTATATGTGTCTTATATAACTTATATGAATCATCAAACACTGTAATAAAGCCCTTGGAGTAATAAGATGATAGTTTCCACGTCTTATGAGAATCATTACTCTTAAACGTTCCTAGTCATAGTTTTGTGAATAATCTGGGCGTTCACAAAGCGGAGAGACTAGCATGATGATATGATCCGCCCTTAAGTGGGGTAGCCGATCTCATAGGCTACTAGCGGAGATCCGTCCGCTTGATTTATCACATGGATGCATGAGTTGCTCGTGTCCATCGAACTGACTGCCGAAAGTTTTCACATGGAGTGTTTATCCCATGTGTCTGTGAGAACTTTCATGTATCGATTGTATTACTAGTCCTTATACTTGAGGTCTTTACAATCTTATGTGTGGATCAAATAACTTTGACATTCTCCTTCCCCGGTTCAAAAGATCCGGTCATAAGGGTATGATTGGGTAGGGGTGAGCATCGGTCAGTTCGGTCGGTTAATCCATGATTTTTTAACCATAACCGAAATTTTCGGTTAAATAAAAGTGTGACCGAATTAACCAATTTATGACTCATAACCATTAACCAATTAACCGTTATATTTCGGTCGGTTATGGTTAATTCGGTTATTAACCAATCCAATAAATATAAATTCATCAAAATCAAATTTCAATAAAGCATTTAACACAATTACACAAATATAAATTCAAATCCATCAAAAAGACATCAAATTATAAATTCATCAAGCATTTTTGAGAAGACAATCCAGAAAGTCATAAAACAACTCAAAATTACATTACAAAATCCATCAAAAATACAAACATATTAAGTGTTCAACAACTAATAAATAAGCAATTTTCTTTAATCGTCTTCAAAGTCAGCAACTCAGGACCTTAGGCTCAGCAACTCAGCATCCACAAGGCAGCAACTCAGCAAGGCGATTATGTCATTACTCATATTCAAAATCTGAAGTGACCTTGATTCCAAGTTTTACCATGTCTACATTATTTAAAGTACACAAGTAACACAACATATTTTTAGTTTGACATATAAGAAAAAATAAAGACAATAAATTTAAGAGTAACACTAAACAGTTAACATAATATTGATTTTTTTCCATTTACCTTGCTCAAGCTTCACAACTTCTTCTATTTGTTCCTCTTTTTCAATAATTTTCTTCATGGAATGTTGAAGCCAATCTTGAGAACACATTAAGGATTCTACAATTTTAGGAGTCAAAGAGCTCCTAAATTCATCCAGTACTCTCCCACATGTGCTAAAAGCTGACTCCGATGCAACAGTTGACATTGGTATTGCTAGCACATCACGTGCCATCTCTGAAAGTAAAGGAAACCTGGAAGAGTTAAGCTGCCACCATCGAAGAATTTCAAAGTCATCACAATCGTCTTCACCTTCCTCCATCAAATACTTTTCCAAATCAGATTTTGCATCACCACTATGAGATTCAGACCTAAACCTCTTATACTTCGATATCATAAGCTTTGATACAGGAACTGCAAGATCGTTGCCTTGTTCACTAGTCGTAGATGATGATGAGGCAACAAAGATAGAACTTGGAGGTCCCTGACTATTTGCAGATGTAAGCTTCTTATAACCCTCATATAGCTCATAAATTGCATCTTTCACACTCTTAGCCAAGTGACCACCTAATTCTTTACCGTACATGTGCTCTAATGCAAATTCAACATACCCTAATTTTCTCCTAGGATCAAGAATGGCAGCTATGTAAATCAATTTGTTCATTTTGTCACTTTTCCCCCTATATTTCTCATACTTTTGCCTCATTTTTATTGCCATAGCACTCATATCCATGTCATCACTATTCTCCAACTCATTCAACAAGCAATCAATTGCAGTAATCTCCTCAAAAAAGGTATTAGCCGTTACATATTTCGTTCCAGATACACGTAATGTAATCTCATAAAAGTGTCGTAGGAAAACTACCAAGTTATTGACATTGTTCCAATCATCATCCAAAGGAACTCCATCATAATTTAATGTAAGATCTCTACTAAAATTTGGATCTAGGTCATCATATCTCTCAAAAGCATTTCTGAATTTCAAAGCCACATCAAGCATATTGTAGGTGGAATTCCACCTTGTGGGACAATCAAGATTCAACATACACTTGCCATCAATTTTCTCAATAGCTACACATTCGTTAAACTTTTACAGCCTAGAAGGAGATTGTCTAATGAATTTTACAGCCTGTCGAATATGATCAACTGACTTGCTAGCCTCTCTCAAATCATCTGTTACAACTAGATTCAAGAAATGTGCAACATACCTAACATGTAGATACTTAGCTTGAAGAATAATGTTTAGCCATGTTCTCATTTTTCTCCTCAAATAATCTATAGCAACATCATTAGAGCTTGCATTCTCAACTGTCACAGTCATTACCCCATCAATTTCCCAAGCAGATAAACATGTCTCTATGGCCCTACCAATTGCCTCCCCTTTATGACTAGAAATTGAACAAAAATTCAAAATTCTTTTGTTTAATTTCCAGTTCTCATCAATATAATGTGCGGTGAGACACATATATTGACCCTTTGTATTGAAGTCCAAGTATCAGTAGTTAGGCAAATTCTTTTTGCAGATCTCTTCAGCTCAGATTTATAACATTTCTTCTCATTAAGAAAAAAATTGAAACAATCTCTAGCATAAGTCCACCTAGAATTAATATGAAAACGTGGGCATGCAACACTCATGAAATGCCTAAACCCATCACCCTCTACGAATTTAAATGGAAGTTCATCAATGATTAACATTTTCATCAAAGCCAACCTAATTGCATTCTGATCAAACTTCCAATTAGTTAAAGAGGTAACTTCTTGACTTTTAGAGTCGACATGAATACTAATAATGGATTGTTTAGGGTCTGCAGGCTTTGTGGCTAAATATTTCTTGCAAATACTAAGATGATATTTGAGAGATGATGTACCATTAGTTTTGGAACCACTGCAAAATTCACGATGACAATAATTGCACTTACTTATAGGATTTTCATCACCAATTTCAGGCTTTGTGAAGTGATCCCAAACAACAGATCGTTTCTTGCTTTTCTTCCTTATTTTTTGGGGCCTTGAAGTCAAAGTATCTGGAATAGATGAAGACTCTTGCGTAATTGGATTTTGACTAGTGTTTGGATGAGAAGTTTCATCTACAGGTTGTCCAATTTCATTTGCTTCACCTTGGTTCATTTTCACGAGTGGTTCTCCAATCTGAAATAGAAAAGAAAATATCAGAAACATATATTTTACACAATAGAAAAATGAAAAACAAGAGAATGATTAAAAAAAAAAACACATCATCATAATGAATAAAACTGAATTGCTCTACAAACCAATCCAACGAAATTGTCAAAAATACTCAGCAATGGCAGAAGCTTAGAAACAGCAAGATGATTGAAAGAATTAAGGAAAAACAAAGAATATTCGTAAATGCCCCAAGTGTTGAGTACTATCTAATTTTACTAAATTTACAGGATTGATTAAGAAGCCGCGTTGTTGATAATCCATACCCCTAAAGCAAGTGGATGATAATCACTGTCCATGAAAAAACTAGAAAAGGAAATCAAGAGATCAAAAAAAGAACCAACCCTAAATCAAAAACGAAGAAATGGGGTCAATCAAAAAACAAATGAGAAGAAAAAAAGGGGTTAAAAAGACGAGTAAAAGAGCAAAAGAGAAATTAAAACAGATAACTAAAAATAAAAAATTACAGAATAGGCGAAATGAATAGTAGCCAATGATCTTAAGCAAAATCAAAGGATCATAAAGCCAACCCATTACCTGAATACTCTCTTTCTTTCTTCTCAATTTGCTAAATTAGAATTTATCCCTTTTTTTTTTTTTGCCTTTTTTAGTGTTTGCTTGATTGGGATTATTTTGATTGATAGACAAGTAGGTATTTTGCTTTGCTTTTGAGAAATGGAAATTCGAAAATCAAATGACAGAGAGGCAAGCAAAGTGAATGGAACAACAACGCGGCTTTTTCGTAAAGAATATTCGAGATATTTTTCTAAATTTACAGGATTGATTAAGAAGGCCAATCACACTAGTTTGGCAGAAGTAGAAAGTGAGAAACTTACAATTGAACAAGGCGAGAAGACGAATTTTGTGACTGTAACTCTGTAAGCTGTATGTGGATTTTGAGAATTTGGAATTTTGTGTTTGTAAGTGGCGGCTAGAGACTTGGTACAGAGAACCTAGGGTTTTGAAGTGTTATTTTTGATTTAGGGTTTTAAAAAATATATATATATGGTTTAATTTCGGTTAATCGGTCGGTTCGGTTAATCGAATCTCATAACCGTAACCGAACCGAATAACCGAAAAAAAAAAAAATTAAAAATTAACCGTAATAACCGATTTAACCGAATTAACCGAACCGTAATAAAAAAATGGGTCGAAACGGTTCGGTTAATCGGTTAAAACCGATTAATGCACACCCCTATGATTGGGTCATTTGTTGAAACATATGAAGTTTGTAAAGATACAACAGAGAATCGCCACTCTCTCGGATAATATTTTCTTATAAGAGTAGTATTCCAGTTCACGGGTTGATATGTGTGATCAGTGCTTGAGACTATGGCCACATCGGAAGAATCATGTGAGATTCTTGGGTTAGCACGATTCATGACACTATCAACATCATACATTTGACTATATGGGTAGACACTTTCCATACCCTAGGTCAAACGGTGGGGATACAGTGAGGCGAGGGACCGTATCATATGTAAATCGCATACATAATGGGTATATATATATTTCCTTCTCATTTGGGGGCCTTGGCATGTTGCTAGATGTCAACATTGGTCATTGAAATCAAATGACCATCTGATCGGAGGATAATTTATCTTTGATTAAATTATCACAATTCATTTCATATCCAACTTGAGGGGAACCCAAAAGGTCACACACAACAAAGTCGAAATCAATGGTTAACAGTGCACATTAAAAATTTAACAGCATATATGATTGTTGTAGGAATTATTCATAAATGGTTCAATATGTTTAATTATTGAACATATCATTTATGAGGTTCCATAGTGGCTTAGGGATTGGTGAATGACGATAGGGGCACTTTGGGAATTGGAATAAAAAAAAGTGAATAGTAATGTGAATAATAATTTTTTTAATTTGTTATTTGTTTTGAATTCCAATTCGGCCCAAACTCTTATTAGGGTTTTATAATCTCATTAAACCACTAAATTAAGATCCAATGGCTAAGATTAAATTAACATTTATCCCACATCGGATTCTTAATTAATTTTGTCGTCTTTGGAGCACCTATATAAACCCAATGAATTCTTTACAAATTTTTGCACCAAACCTTTCATATCTTGGGTTTATATAAGTAGCAACTCTAAAGTTTAAGAGTAAGCCACTGATTTTGAGGATCCTTAAGTCTAATTGACTAGAGGAACCTCGAGTTAAGAGTTTTGAGGTATTTGCCTAGGCTAGCACCAAGGGCAAAATACCCGTGCACTCACGGCGTAGTCTTGCCGTTGAGTTTTGGCTTTGGTGTGTGCATCTTTGGAGGCCACACACTTGGGTGGCTCTTTGGAACGTGGAAGAGCTTGCTGAGTTCGAGAAAAGCTTGTAGATTGGAGGGAGGATTGGAGGAGTCTTCGGTTCAAGTAAGTATTTTTCTTTCTTTATTTTAATTAGAGTTCTTATGATAGTTAGCATGTTTAGGTTTATGTTCTTCTCATATTTTTATGAGTTTTTATGCTTAGAATATATAGTAAAATGCCTAGGCTTGTAGAAAATCAAAACTAATGGGTCTTGGGCAAAGGAATAGCGGCATCATAAATTGATTTATTAAATTTTCCGATGCGCACTCGCTGCCGCTTCCCAACAGTAGTATCAGAGCGACATTTTTGTTTTGATTAGTTCTCTCTCATTTGAACTCGAAATTGGGTGTGTAAAAGCTCGTTGGAAAGCTAACACCATGGACTTAATTTTAGGCACAAGTTTTGCATGATTTGGTTAAGATTTGAATTGTGAAATTGTATTTAAAATTCACACATCCGTAAAAAAATATGAATTGTAAATTTATTTGATTAAAATAAAATGCAATATCATAATTAAATATTAATCAAAGTTATTTAATGCCTAAAATAATTCCAACATATTAAAACTCATATGCTTGATGATTCTATGTATGATTAGAATTGGCATGATTATTTTAGGGTGCAAGCATATAAAGACTTTATAAGGAAATGAAGAGTGTATTGCTTATCCCTTAGCTAAGTAATTATTACGTGATGAACTTAGAGATTTATTACCTTTAAGGATAATAAATATAAATCACTTGTTTATAATAAAAGACATTATAAAAGATACAAGTGGGGTGGGGCCAAGGCGTTAATAAAACTTTCCAAATTAAAGTTAATTTAACCAAATGTATTATTAGAGTTAAATAATGATTTGGTGTCTTCCTTCACTCACTACATTTTTATAGCCAAAAGGAAAAGCTGTGAAGACATCTAGATAATTATTTACTTAAAGCTTACCTTAAAGCATATTTAAAGTGTTGGACTAATTTGAAGGATCTATTGTTTATTCTTGTCACCAAGCCAATAAGAGCCTAAGAGGTAAGAGTATTTAAGAGAGTTCGCTCTACCCTCCTATAGGCATTGCATTTTTACACATAAGTCCCTATGATGAGTCTCATTTTGGAGACACTACCTTTTAAGTCACGGAGGTCACGGGAAACGGACATCGGAAGGGGAAATTCAGAATAAACAAGGTTCACTGTTTTCGTTAGTGCTGCGTTCGTGTTTACGTTCGAACGTCAAACGGATTGCGGGCGTTCGTGCCGCGTTCAAGGAAGCGTTCGAACGGTGTCGGTAATTCTGGTTTTGCTGCTAGCCTCACATCCAGCCCAATTAGCCCCCAAAGCCCATAAAACACATCCCAATTTAAATAAATAAATATTAATTAAAACATTAACTAAATAAGATAATAATTAAATTAATTAAATAATTAAATAAAACATATACCAAACATAAAATAAGCAATTACCAACTTAAACTAAAATCATGCCTAAATTAAACAAATCACATACTAAATCAAAATATAATCATACCAAGTTAAAATCAATCAACCAATTAAAGCCAATCATATATTTGACTTCCTAATCTAATAAGATAATTACCAATCTAAAATATTGTATTCCTAAACCAAACCAAATCAAATCCCTTGCTTCCCTTAACCAAACCAAATCAAATCCCTCTTTAATTAGCCAAATCCCTTTCCTTGTCAAGCCCAACCCTTTTGCCTATAAAAAGAACCATTCACCAACCTTCTCAACCCTAGTCCCTAGCTCATAGACAACACACAAGAAAATTACAGGAAGAAGACACCCAAAAAAACAGTAAGCAAAAGATAAAGAGGAAACGACAGCGAAACCACAAGGAAACAATAGCAAAAGACGGAGAACGACGACTCAAAACAGTAAGACAACGAACGAGAACAGTGAACCAGTGAACCGGGAGAGTTGCGGAGCATCCACCCTTCCGACGATCGTGTACCGTACATCCGAGAGGTGATTTAAAAGGTTAGACCTGAGGGTACCTTTTCATTAGTTTATATTCGTTTTTTTATTATTATTGAATTCTATTCGCATGAGAGTCGTTTATGGATGCATGTTGTGGCCTGAATGAAATAGAAGAGTGTCGTCTCTTGTGGTATATAGGATGGAAACCCAGACGTAAATTCCGTAGCCGAATCCAAATGGACGGTAGTGCGGTCTGTACTTGGGATACAACTCCACGTACCACTTGAGTAAACGGCACCTTTTCTTGTTTTGTGTTGCCTTTATTTATTTATTTTTCGTCATTTAAATTATGCATGTTGCTTATTTATGCATGACTCAATCGAGCGCATGGGCTTAGTAAGTGGAATGAAAGATCCCCTATGGGGAGGGGTTAAAGCCCTTTACCACGATGCTTTGCCGCGCCGGTTGATGTGTGTTCGGTTGGATGCAAGACACGTTCAATCGGACATACTTAGAATAATATGATTGTCTTTATGTTTGTATGCATGATGTGATGTGACGCGCATGGGCTTAGTATGTTGGTCTAAAGGTCCTCTCTTTGAGAGATCAAGAGCCCCAAAAGGCCACCTTTACGGCAGTACTTCGCCGCGCCCCTTTATTTCGTTGTTTATGTATTGTGTCTCATTTCGTGCATCAGGTCTGTTCCTGTTCGAACGCGTTTATGAACGCAACTCGAACGCGCATACATTTTTGCCTTATCATGCATCAGGTCTCATTTCCGTTCGAACGCGTTAACAAATGCCATACGAACGTGAGCATTCTGTTTCATTTCCGTTCGAACGCGTTAACAAACGCCATACGAACGTGAGCATTATGTTTCATTTCCGTTCGAACGCGTTAACAAACGCTATACGAACGTGAGCATTCTGTTTCATTTCCGTTCGAACGCGTTTACGAACGCTACACGAACGCGAACACACTGAACTGAGACATATTCATCACATGCCACACATAATTGTTTCTTAGGTGATTTTTATGGAACCACACATAGTCATTTCTTATTTGTGCACATAATAATGAAAAGCATGTTTATTCTATTAGTTGCGTCGTTTGCCTTAGTCTTGATTTAACGCATTACGATTCATATGCCTATGCCATGATGACTTTGGAGTATTATTTCTTGTGATATATCGGATGGAAACCCAAACATAAATTCCGTAGCGGATTCCGAATGGACGGTAATGCGGTCTGTACTTGGGATACAATCCACGTATCACTTGGAAGAGTGCTCACGTGTATGCTTGTGCGATATTATGTATGCTTGTGTTTTCATGAATATGATATGCTGAATGAAGTTGTATGTTCATTGTTACTTTGGGGTATTTTGTTAGACATGTGTTATTTGATATGAGATATATGCGAAATGTATGTATGAGTGTTATTTGTACCATGAATATAGAAGCATGATATTCTTAGGAATAAATGTTACTTAAGCCTGATTAAATTATTATGTAAATCCTTTCATTACAAGTGGCATAAGTAAGGGACCATTCTGAACCCAACGGTTTGAGGTCTTCCCTTGCGAGGGGTGAGTGCGGCCTTAAATCTCATTTTCCCGGTTCACACCGGGTGGCGACTCCATTACTCTCCGGTTTAGTCCCCCGTGGCTACTCCGTACTCCCAACTAGGCCGCGAGCCTAGGAACAGCATGCGTCGTCCAGGTCCTGTTGTCCACAGTCTGGCGACGCCACTGGGGATAGAGAATCGGCCCCGAATATTGTCTTGTAATATTTGGATTTATGTTTTAATTGACCGTGTCTATAGTGGATAAAGTGAGGGTTTAATCAAAGGCATTTTAAGGCTAGGTAATGGTTTGGTGTCTTCCTTCATTCACTACCTTTCTAGAAGGAAAAGCTGTGAAGGCACCTAGATAGCCATCTACTGGTAGCCTATTGTGATGTACTAATTTGGAGGACTCGTTGTTTATTCCTGACAACAAGCGATAAGAGCCTAAGAGGCTTGGGTATTTAAGTGAGCCTCGCTCCACCTTCCCTCTGGGGGATCTACAACGGGAAATCCATTTGACAGTCCATCACACACCATAGCTCATTGGCACGTACCTTAGTGTATAAAAAGGGGTGCGCTCACTTGGTTGCTCGAACCCTTGAGTGGGGAGACCTAGTTGTGGGCCATCCTTCGCCGGTGAGAGCCTTTGTCTATACTCTTACTAACCCACCCATAGACCGGGTTGGCTAAAGTAGCAATTAGTTTCCTTGAGTATGTGCTTGTGGACCATCCTCATTTGGATGCAGTTGGACTATTGTCAGAAATGCGGGCTTGATGGGCCATTTAAACTGAGGCAAGTTCGTACCTTATGACTATTAGGCCCAAAGCTTCTGAAATGTTGATGGGCCATACTGTAGAAATTATTACGTTTGCATTATCTTTCTTCTATGCTTGTGTTTGGGAACATCGTCGTTTGGATCCGTTTGGACCATTTTCCATGGGATATGGGCTTGTTGGGCCATTTAAACTGGGACAAGAACGTATCTCATGACTATTGGGCCAAAGGCGTCTAAGTGTTGATGGGCCACTTTGTACTTGTGTTCGGAACATTACCATTTGGTTTTAGTTGGGCTCCTTGTCATAAGATGTGAACTCGTTGGGCCATTTAAACTGGGATGGGTTCACTCCTGTGACAATTAGCCCGAAAAATTCTAAAATGGTAACGGGCCGATTTGTGTGAAAATTTTAATTGATTTAGTATATTATATATGTTACATGCATCTCATGCACCCCATGCATACATACATCATGCTAACCCTTGTGTTTTAAAAGCCATCATAGACTCCCGTTGTGTTAGGGAAAAGGGAAGACTCACCAAAATACTGAGAACAGACATGAGTGAATCAGATACTGAGGTATCCCGGATAGATCAGTTGGAAAATGGTTTCGCCAAGATTACTGAACAGTTGCAAGCCTTGACTACTGCCATGACAAATATGGTTGTACCCCGTGCCGGGGGAGATTCTGAGAATGTAAGGCGTGAGGAGCCTCCGAATGGGTTAGGGGATGATGTCCCCACTTTTGATGATGACATGGCAGAATATGCAACAGGCAAAGTGATTGGGTCTCAGGCAGAATTTCAGAAGCTTCGGGATCAGGTTGAAACAGTTACCCGCAAAATGAGGGGTAAGAGCGAGGATTTGCCAGATTATGAGGCAATGACCTTTGGAGAACAGCTGCCAGCTCAGTTTAAAATGCCCGACATGGCCAAGTTTAATGGGAACGGAGACCCGAGGGTCCATCTGCAGCAATATGTCTCAGTCATGAGTTCAATGGGCCTATCACAGCGCCAAGTCCAAAAGATGTTTGGGATGTCACTCGAGGGGGCACCTGTGGTTTGGTATCATAGCCTTGAGAAGAAGGTTAAAGAAGATTGGAAGGAACTAGCCGATGCCTTTCTGAAGCAGTATGTTACAGACTTAGAGATTGACTTGTCACTCCGTGATTTGGAGAACACTAAGCAGAAGCCGGAAGAAAGCTTCAAGGAGTATGTAGACCGCTGGAGATGCCAGCTTCTGAAAATGCAGACTCGGCCCTCAGAGAAGGACCAGATTAAAGTGATCATCAAGGGCACTAAGCCCTCGATCTACAGCAAGTTGAGGAGAATGACCTCCATGATTGTTGATTTTTGACAGTTGAGGGAAATTGTCATGGATATTGAGGAAGAAGAGGCTGAAAACAGAAAGTTTTATGGCCAGAATAGAAGAAATTTTGGGGGCCTCTGAGACCAAGCC
This sequence comes from Zanthoxylum bungeanum, assembly GCA_019454045.1. Taxonomy (NCBI): domain Eukaryota; kingdom Viridiplantae; phylum Streptophyta; class Magnoliopsida; order Sapindales; family Rutaceae; genus Zanthoxylum; species Zanthoxylum bungeanum. The sequence continues at coordinate 46,752 of SKCR01038370.1, forward strand.
CGCTACTGCCGAGGTCGCTACCGTCAAGAACCGGCATTTCTCTAACCTGGGGAGGCCGTTATCTAAGGTACTTGAGAAGTTGAAGGGACAAGGACTCCTAAAACCCTTAGAGCCTAAACCACTTCCAGATCCTATACCACCCAACCTTAACCTAAGCTTGTATTGTCACTTCCATCAGAGGAGAGGCCACGAAACTGACAGCTGCACCCGCCTTAGGCATGAAATCCAAAACCTCATTGATGCTCACAAAATACCTGACCCAGAAAGAGAACAACCCAACGCATACACAGAAATCCCCTACCCAACTACATGATCAACTCTGGCCTACCCGAAACCCTTGTCCTCCAAACTCTCAACCACTCAGCTTCATTCATAGGAATAAGGGATGACAACGGTGGAGAACCATAGGCCAAGAAAGAAAGCAATGTTGCGAATGATGAAATCATCCCTCCTAGTTTATTTGATCATGCATTTTTAATATAGACATTGACTTGGTCTACATGTTCGAATCATTTTTCTTTAAATGATAATAAAGACATTATTTCGCTGAATCTCTCCTACAATATGAGTATATTTGAGAAAAACATTCAACCTTGGCAATTCAGTGATGTTTAGAACACGGGGAATCTTCAGGAACAACACAGTACAGTCAGTTTCAGAAATGAATCAGTATCAGTTTGGGGATGAGTCCCAGGGCCGCAGGGCCGCATCATCAGTATCAGCTTGGGGGCGAGGCCCACATCAGTTCAGTTCAGTTCTGCCGGAATGGCATTATGTGGGGCGAGGCCCGTATCAGTATCAGTCTGGGGGCGAGGCCCATATCAGCATCAGTCTTGGGGCGAGGCCCATATCAGCATCAGTCTTGGGGCGAGGCCCATATTAGTATCAGTCTTGGGGCGAGGCCCATATCAGTATCAGTTTGGGTCGAGGCCACATCATTATCAGTAACGGTTCGGAAATGGACCATTATCACATCTCGCCGAAAATGGCACTCCGAAAATGGAGCATGGTTCGAAATGGACCATCATCTCATCACTTGTCGAAAAGGGCACTCCGAAAATGGAGCATGGTTCGAAAATGGACTACTTTCACATCTCGCCGAAGCGGCACTCCGAAAATGGAGCACAGTTCGGAAATGGACCAAGGAAGGCCTAACCCATCGGAATATAATACATATACATGCATACATGCATACATATCACATACATGCAATGTTTGTTTCGTGTTCGCAGGTTTTAGGCAGCAAAGACCATCTCATCAAGTAACGGTTCAAAAATGAGCCACAATCTCGCACAGCACAGTTCAGGAAATGGACCGCTACCATAACAGACGCCGAAATGGCACTCCAAAATGGAGCACTCACACAGACGCCGGAAATGGCACTCCAAAACGGAGCACTCAGAACAGATGCCGGAAATGGCACTCCAAAATGGAGCACTCACAACAGGCCGAAAATGGCGTTCCAAAATGGAACACACACAGCAGATGCCGAAAATGGCGTTCCAAAATGGAACACACACAAGCAAATGCCGGAAATGGCGCTCCAAATGGAGCACATACACGAAAGATGCCGAAAATGGCGCTCTAAAAATAGAGCACGGTTCGGGAATGACCAGGGGTCGCAGCAACTCACCACCAAATCAACGCAACTCAACACATGGTAAGTCAAGTGGCAGCTGGCGAGCCAGGTAAGTAGAAATGCATTGCATAACTTTGATAGGATTGTCACTGTTGCACATTACACAAGTCCCCATCAAAGTGGGGGCGACTGTAGGCACTGCATTTTTACACATAAGTCCCTATGATGAGTCTCATTTTGGAGACACTACCTTTTAAGTCACGGAGGTCACGGGAAACGGACATCGGAAGGGGAAATTCAGAATAAACAAGGTTCACACTGTTTTCGTTAGTGCTGCGTTCGTGTTTACGTTCGAACGTCAAACGGATTGCGGGCGTTCGTGCCGCGTTCGAGGAAGCGTTCGAACAGTGTCGGTAATTCTGGTTTTGCTGCTAGCCTCACATCCAGCCCAATTAGCCCCCAAAGCCCATAAAACACATCCCAATTTAAATAAATAAATATAATTAAAACATTAACTAAATAAGATAATAATTAAATTAATTAAATAATTAAATAAAACATATACCAAACATAAAATAAGCAATTACCAACTAAACTAAAATCATGCCTAAATTAAACAAATCACATACTAAATCAAAAATAAATCATACCATTAAAATCAATCAACCAATTAAAGCCAATCATATATTTGACTTCCTAATCTAATAAGATAATTACCAATCTAAAATATTGTATTCCTAAACCAACCAAATCAAATCCCTTGCTTCCCTTAACCAAACCAAATCAAATCTCTTTAATTAGCCAATCCCTTTCCTTGTCAAGCCCAACCCTTTTGCCTATAAAAGAACCATTCACAACTTCTCAACCCTAGTCCCTAGCTCATAGACAACACACAAGAAAATTACAGGAAGAAGACACCCAAAAAAACAGTAAGCAAAAGATAAAGAGGAAACGACAGCGAAACCACAAGGAAACAATAGCAAAAGACGGAGAACGACGACTCAAAACAGTAAGACAACGAACGAGAACAGTGAACCAGTGAACCGGGAGAGTTGCGGAGCATCCACCCTTCCGACGATCGTGTACCGTACATCCGAGAGGTGATTTAAAAGGTTAGACCTGAGGGTACCTTTTCATTAGTTTATATTCGTTTTTTTATTATTATTGAATTCTATTCGCATGAGAGTCGTTTATGGATGCATGTTGTGGCCTGAATGAAATAGAAGAGTGTCGTCTCTTGTGGTATATAGGATGGAAACCCAGACGTAAATTCCGTAGCCGAATCTGAATGGACGGTAGTGCGGTCTGTACTTGGGATACAACTCCACGTACCACTTGAGTAAACGGCACCTTTTCTTGTTTTGTGTTGCCTTTATTTATTTATTTTCGTCATTTAAATTATGCATGTTGCTTATTTATGCATGACTCAATCGAGCGCATGGGCTTAGTAAGTGGAATGAAAGATCCCCTATGGGGAGGGGTTAAAGCCCTTTACCACGATGCTTTGCCGCGCCGGTTGATGTGTGTTCGGTGGATGCAAGACACGTTCAATCGGACATACTTAGAATAATATGATTGTCTTTATGTTTGTATGCATGATGTGATGTGACGCGCATGGGCTTAGTATGTTGGTCTAAAGGTCCTCTCTTTCAGAGATCAAGAGCCCCAAAAGGCCATCTTTACGGCAGTACTTCGCCGCGCCCCTTTATTTCGTTGTTTATGTATTGTGTCTCATTTCGTGCATCAGGTCTGTTCCCGTTCGAACGCGTTTACGAACGCAACTCGAACGCGCATACATTTTTGCCTTATCATGCATCAGGTCTCATTTCTGTTCGAACGCGTTAACAAACGCCATACGAACGTGAGCATTCTGTTTCATTTCCATTCGAACGCGTTAACAAACGCCATACGAACATGAGCATTCTGTTTCATTTCCGTTCGAACGCGTTAACAAACGCTATACGAATGTGAGCATTCTGTTTCATTTCCGTTCGAACGCGTTTACGAATGCTACACGAACGCGAACACACTGAACTGAGACATATTCATCACATGCCACGCATAATTGTTTCTTAGGTGATTTTTATGGAACCACACATAGTCATTCTTATCTTTGTGCACATAATAATGAAAAGCATGTTTATTCTATTAGTTGCGTCGTTTGCCTTAGTCTTGATTTAACGCATTACGATTCATATGCCTATGCCATGATGACTTTGGAATATTATTTCTTGTGATATATCGGATGGAAACCCAGACATAAATTCCGTAGCCGATTCCGAATGGACGGTAATGCGGTCTGTACTTGGGATACAATTCCACGTATCACTTGGAAGAGTGCTCACGTGTATGCTTGTGCGGATATTATGTATGCTTGTGTTTTCATGAATATGATATGCTGAATGAAGTTGTATGTTCATTGTTACTTTGGGGTATTTTGTTAGACATGTGTTATTTGATATGAGATATATGCGAAATGTATGTATGAGTGTTATTTTGTACCATGAATATAGAAGCATGATATTCTTAGGAATAAATGTTACTTAAGCCTGATTAAATTATTATGTAAATCCTTTCATTACAAGTGGCATAAGTAAGGGACCATTCCGAACCCAACGGTTTGAGGTCTTCCCTTGCGAGGGTGAGTGCGGCCTTAAACTCATTTTCCTTTTCCCCGGTTCACACCGGGTGGCGACTCCATTACTCTCCGTTTAGTCCCCCGTGGCTACTCTGTACTCCCAACTAGGCCGCGAGCCTAGGACAGCATGCATGTGTCGTCCAGGTCATGTTGTCCACACCACCTCCATCTGGGGAATTTCAATGGAGGAATCCATTTGACAGTTATTCACTTAAACTTGCTAAAATCCTCAATAATAATTTAAGTCTAAAATTTACCTCCCATTGTAAAGTATAGACCCAAAGGGCTTAAACCGTATTGGCAGGACTAGGCTTTACCAGACTGACCAATACCAATTTGCCCCTAAATCGTACTATTGGCAATGGTTTGACTTTTCTGAGTCGTAAGACGTAGCGACCCTTAGGCGTGGTCTTATAACTTAGTGGCAAAGATTGGGTGTCCATAAGGACTAGCATAAGTTATGACATGTTTGATTGCCCAACCCAATGATCAAGGAATTGTGATTTATATCATAAATTGGTTGGGAACCTGCCTAATTATCATATTTTATAACGACCGGCCCTAGTCGGAGTTGTGAAATGATGATAATGGGATCCTTGCCCATAAGAAATCCATCATATTGGGATTGATGCGATTTGCTTAAAATTTTAAAACAATTGAGTGGGAGCAAATTCATAATATTAAAAGCCCATGTTATTATGAAAAATTAATGAAAACGTATTCCTAATTTTAACATTCTCTCTTAACAGGTGGGTTAAAATATTTCACAAACATTCAAATGACAAACAGAATATCACTTCGTTCCATCCTTGATGAGCATAAGCTCAAAGAGGACAACTACAATGACTGGTTTAGAAACCTTAAAATTGTCTTACGACAAGAAATTTTTTTCTATGTTCTTGAAAGACCATTTCCCCCTGAACTCGTAGAAGATGCTGACCAAAATACATTTGATGCTTGGAAGAAACACATCGATGATGATGAGCAAGCAGTTTGCATAATGCTTGGCTCTATATCGGACGAACTTCAGAAAGCTCACGAAGATATGGATGCTCAAACCATCATCTTTCACTTGAAGGAGTTGTATGCAACTTCCGTTCATACCGTGAGATTCCAAGTGTCATGTGCCTTATTCCAAACAAGGTATAAGGAATGATCTGTTAGTGGACATGTGCTTAAGATGATTAACCACATTGAAAAATTGGCCAACCTCGGGTTCATCATGGATCATGAGATAAGTCACGATCTAATTCTTCAGTCCTTACCAAAAGACTTCTCTAACTTTATTATGCAGTTTCATCTGTCTAATAAAGAAGCTACTTTAGCAGAATTGCACAATCTGATAAAGAAAGCAGAGAAGGACTTGAAACCGGAGCTTAAAACCTCCATCATGCTTACGAGTACGGACCTGAAGCCACGAGGCCCAAAGAAAAATAAGGGCAAGGCCAAGGCTCTAGATCATCTAAAGCCCAATGGTAAGGTGGAGAAGAAAAAGGGAAAGGGGAAATGTTTCTTTTCTGGAAAGAAGGGTCATTGGAAGAAAGACTGCAGATCTTTGAAAGCCAATGAAGCTAGGGAAGCCCAAGAGGCCAAGAAGCCCAATGCTTCAGGTATGTTGTATATGATTGAACTATATTCTCAAAACTCTGAACCTTCTACTTGGGTGCTTGACACCGGTTGTGGGACTCACTTGTGTAACAATGTGCAGGGCCTGAGAAACAGTAGGATACTTCGTCATTGGGAGGTTGACTTACGCATTGGTAATTGAGCAAAACTGGCTGCATTGTGCGTGGGGACTTATTCCTTAGTTTTTCCAAATGGTTTAGTTTTAGACTTAGAAGATTGTGTTTATGTACCTTCTCTAGTAAAGAACATCATTTCAATTTCTTCTTTATGTAATAAAGGTTTTTCATGCCTAATAAGTTGTAATGAATGTTCTATTTATTTCAATGAAATAAAATATGGAGATGGTATTTTGAATAATGGTATCTATGTCTTACAAACTAATAAAGAATGTTCAACCTCTAATATATATAACGTTAACTCGAATAATCTCAATGAATCACTTCTATGACACAGTCGCTTAGGTCATATCAATGAAACAAGATTAACTAAGCTACATAAGGATGGGTATTTCAGACATTTCAAATATGAATCTTATAGAACTTGTGAGTCTTGTCTACTTGGTAAAATGACCAAATTACCCTTCAATGGTAAAAGACAACGTGCAGCGGAGACATTAGAACTCAAACACTTTGATGTATGCGGACCAATGTCAGTCACCGCTAGAGGTGGATTCTCCTACTTCATTACCTTTATCGATGATCACTCGCGATATGGGTATGTGTACCTTATGCGGTACAAATCTAAAGCCTTTGAGAAATTCAAAGTCTTTAAAGCTGAAGTAGAAAACCAGCTTAATAAAAGTATTAAGTCACTAAGGTCTGACCGAGGTGGTGAATACTTAAGCGGCGAATTTCAAGATTACTTGAGAGAAAATGGCATTGCTTCCCAGTGGACTCCTCCGGGAACTCCACAACATAATGGGGTCTCCGAAAGGAGAAATCAGACATTATTAGATATGGTCCGATCAATGATGCTAAGCACGGATCTACCTCTTTCATTTTGGAGTCTTGCTTTAGAAACTGCAACACTACTACTAAACCAAGTTCCTTCCAAGACTGTTAGTCAAACACCATATGAGTTATGGTCTGGGAAACGTCATAGTCTTAGTTATCTAAGAGTGGGGATGTGACGCATATGTTAAGCAGTTAAATGTAAGTTTGTATGATATGCCTTGAACTCAAGAGCATATGTGTTCTACGTCCCAAATGAACAAAGAACATTTGTCTCACGAAATGCTAAATTTCTAGAGAATGAATTCCTTCTTAAGAAACATAGTGGGAGTAGACTTGACCTTGATGAGGTACGAGAAGAATAAACTAACATAGAACTAAACCTCAGGCCCCTCAAAAGGGCAGCGACAGAACAACCACAAGGTTATGAACTTAGAAGGTCTGGTAGGGAAAGATATGAGCCTGTAAGATATGGTTTCCATATTGATGAGGAACATGATCAGGTCATTGATAATGACAATCCCACCATTTATGACGAAGCAATGCGTGACATTGATTCAGTCAAGTGGCTTGAGGCCATGAAATCCAAAATAGACTTTATGTATCAGAATTAAGTCTGGGACTTGGTAGATGCACCTGAAGGGATAAAACCCATAGACTACAAATGGATTTACAAGCGTAAAACTGATGCAGAAGGCAACATCCAAACCTATAAGGCTAGGTTGGTGGCGAAAGGTTATAGACAAATCCAAGGAATTGACTATGACGAAACCTTATCGCCTGTTGCAATGATAAAGTCCATTCGAATTTTACTGGCACTTGTTGCACACTTTGATTATGAGATTTGGCAGATGAATGTCAAAACAGCTTTCCTTAATGGGAACCTCGTAGAGGAAGTCTATATGACACAACCTAAGAGGTTTGCATCTAATGATGATCATAATAAAGTGTGCAAGCTTAAACGATCCATTTATGGACTCAAGCAAGCCTCCAGAAGTTGGAAGATACGATTTGATGAGACAATCAAAGAATTTGACTTCATAAAAAATGTAGACGAGCCTTGTGTTTACAGGAAAAGTAGTCAGAGTGCTGTTGTATTTATTGTATTATATGTCGATGATATATTAATCATCGGAAATGATATTCCCATGATGCAAGCCACCAAACAATGGTTATCTTAGAATTTTTCCATGAAAGATTTGGGATAAGCAGCCTACATCCTCGACATTAAGATCTACCGTAATAGATCTAAGAGGTTGTTAGGACTTTCTCAATCTACATATATAGATAAAGTTTTGAAAAGATTCAAAATATAATATTCCAAAAGAGGTAATTTACCTACTTGTCATGAAATCAAATTATCTAAGGAGCAATGTCCACATACTTCTTTAGATAGAGAGTGTATGAGTATGATCCTTTATGCTTCAGCGATAGGATCGATCATGTACGCCATGCTATGTACAAGACCTGATGTCTTTTATGCTCTTAGCATAACGAGCAGGTATCAGGCAAATCCTGGTGAGCAACACTGGACAGCTGTCAAAATAATCCTCAAGTATCTGAGAAGAACTAAGGATGTGTTCTTGACATACTGAGATGTTCTGAGATGAAAGTCATTGGTTACTGTGATGTGAGCTTTCAGACCGATAGGGATGACAGCAGATCGCAAACAGGATATTTGTTTACTTTGAATGGTGGAGCTTTCAGTTGGAAAAGCTCAAAGCAGTCAACTACAACGGACTCCACCACTGAAGTTGAGTATATTGCAGCATCTGAGGCAGCTAAAGAAGCAGTCTGGATAAAGAAGTTCATCACGGACCTGGAAGTACTTCCCGCGATAAAGAATGGTGTCACGATGTACTGTGACAACACGGGCGCTATTGCTCAATCAAAGGAACCAAGGTCCCACCAGAAATCCAAGCATGTGCTCAGGCGATTTCATCTCATCAGGGAAATTGTTGAGAAAAAAGAAGTTATTATAGAGAAAATACCCACATAAGATAATCTTGCAGATTCTCTGACTAAAGGGCTGACTCAACAAAAGCATGATAGGCACACCCGAGAGTATGGTGTCCAGATTCATACTAGTTGGCTATAGTGCAAGTGGGAGATTGTTAGGGATATGCCATATACCCAACTTGTGGATGGGTTATAAGTACATATATTTGTAATATTTTAATTAATTAATAAAATAGTAATCTTTATTATATGTGTCTTACATAACTTATATGAATCATCAAACACTGTAATAAAGCCCTTGGAGTAATAAGATGATGACTTCCACGCCTTATGAGAATCATTACTCTTAAACGTTCCTAGTCATAGTTTTGTGAATAATCTGGGTGTTCACAAAGCAGAGAGACTAGCATGATGATATGATCCGCCCTTAAGTGGGGTAGCTGATCTCATAGGCTACTAGCGAAGATCCGTCCGCTTGGTGTATCACATGGATGTATGAGTTGCTCGTGTCCATCGAACTGACCGCCGAAAGTTTTCACATGGAGTGTTTATCCCCATGTGTTTGTGAGAACTTTCATGTATCGATTGTATGACCAGTGCTTAGACTTGAGGTCTTTACAATCTTATGTGTGGATCAAATAACTTTGACATTCTCCTTCCCCGGTTCAAAAGATCCGGTCATAAGGGTATGATTGGGTCATTTGTTGAAACACATGAAGTTTGTAAAGATACAACAGAGAATCACCACTCTCTCGGATAATATTTTCTTATAAGAGTAGTATTCCAGTTCGCGGGTTGATATGTGTGATCAGTGCTTGAGATTGTGGCCGCATCGGAAGAATCATGTGAGATTCTTGGGTTAGCACGATTCATGACACTATCAACATCATACCTTTGACTATATGGGTATACACTTTCCATACCCTAGGTTAAACGGTGGGGATACAGTGAGGCGAGGGACCATATCATAAGTAAATCGCATACATAATGGGTATATATATCTTTCCTTCTCATTTGTGGGCCTTGGCATATTGGTAGATGTCAACCTTGGTCATTGAAATCGAACGACCATCTGATCGGAGGATAATTTATGTTCGATTAAATTATCACGATTCATTTCATGTCCAACTTGAGGGGAACCCAAAAGGTCACCACAACAAAAAGTCGAAATCAATGGTTAACAGTGCACAATATAAATTTAACAGCATATATGATTGCTGTAGGAATTGTTCATAAATGGTTCAATGTGTTTAATTATTGAATAGATCATTTATGAGGTTCAATAGTGGCTTAGGGATTGGTGAATGACGATAGGGGTACTTTGGGAATTAGAATAAATAAATTAAAAAAAAATGTGAATAGTAAATTTTTTTTTATTTGTTATTTGTTTTGAATTCCAATTCGGCCCAAACTCTTATTAGTGTTTTATAATCTCATTAAACCACTAAATTAAGATCCAATGCTAAGATTAAATTAGCATTTATCCCACATCAGATTCTTAATTAATTTTGTTTTTCTTTGGAGCATTTATATAAACCCAATGAATTATTTACAAATTTGTGCACCAAACCTTTCATATCTTGGGTTTATATAAGTGAGCAACTCTAAAGTTTAAGAGTAAGCCACTGATTTTGAGGATCCTTAAGTCTAATTGACTAGAGGAATCTCGAGTTAAGAATTTTGAGGTATTTGCCTAGGCTAGCACCAAGGGCAAAATACCCGTGCACTCAAGGCGTAGTCTTGCCGTTGAGTTTTGGCTTTGGTGTGTGCATCTTTGGAGGCCACACACTTGGGTGGCTCTTTGGAACAGGAAGAGCTTGCTGAGTTCGAGAAAAGCTTGTAGATTGGAGGGAGAACTGGATGAGTCTTCGGTTCAAGTAAATCTTTTTCTTTCTTTATTTTAATTAGAGTTCTTATGATAGTTAACATGTTTAGGTTTATGTTCTTTGCATATTTTAAGGGTTTTTATGCTTAGAATATATAGTAAAATGCCTAGGCTTGTAGAATAATTAAAATAAATGGGTCTTGGGCAAAGGGATAACGGCATCATAATTTGATTTATTAAATTTTCCGCTGCGCACTCACGGCCGCTTCCCAACAGTTTTTTATCGAATTAAATTATCCTATAACTTATAGTGGGAGCGATATTTGATATCGATTTCTGAAATTAGCATAGAACCATAGATCTAATATTATAACTTACTACGATCAAGTTTTGATCTTGATTAAACTTTCATTATGAATAGTTCATAAAATATGCAAATTGTTTGCACAGCAAAAGCAAAATGAGCTTGATAAAGGTTTGGCCTTTATAGTATGATTGTGAGAAAAGTTAAACTCAGCTATCTATTGTAGATTCTGATAAAACTTGTCTCAAATCGCACTAATTGAACAATTAAAGATTTGTTGGTTAATGTTGATATTAAACTATGTATTTTGGCTAAAAAAATACAAAATGACATTCCTGAATGTCTTCTTCGAATAAGAAATCCGTTGTGGTTTCTTTGTTTGAAGAGTTCATTCTAGAATGGCCCTAGAGTTTGTATTCTGCTAAGTTCACAGTTTGATATACTAGCTTATAGAGCCTATTGTAGACTCAGATAAGCTTTCCAGAAATCTGTGTTCTCTAATTTTGATACATTCAGATTGTCTGATTTTATCAATGCATAGAGAATGCATATTTGATAGTAGGGTCAGTGATAGCATACAAATTTCTTTCTAGTGTTATATATTCTAACGACATTGTCATTATTAATGTAATAATGAAATGTTTATGAGGTAAAAGGTTTACCTAAGTGTTATTTTCTCCGTGTAAACAATGGGAGTAATCTCTGTTATATTTGATAAAAAGTTTTATATATTATATAAAACTAAGAAATTTGTGAGATACTCTCATTAGTCGCGTATTAGATATGATCTAATAAAGGACACATTAAGACTATTTGTATGACAGTTAGTATAACTGTTTGACAGTTAACGTGTCTTTTATATATATAGTATTCATCTTTCATAAATGATGATTCCTTTGTCGAAAGTGAGATTGATTGGAATGTCTAGTCAATCTTTTGCATCATAGGATGATGACGTAGTGAATACTATATTATGTACGATTAAAGATATCAATTTAATCTTAATTATTACGAGTTATTTTGATATGCTGCTGACCATATGATGGGTCTTGAAATATGTTCTTTGTTATCTTAGAGATATTAAGAATGAGTTTCTTATTCATGGAGAATTTAGTCTGCAACCATAAGGTTATATTAGTTTTGATCCTAATTATGACATTAGATGGTCTATGTCATATAAAGTCAGGAAAAGATGCAATGAGAGTGTCACAGTTGATTCTACTAAACTAGTGGAATCAGTTGCAACTTATGAAGTATTGACTTATGAAGTTGCTTGTAATTTTTCCAAAAAAAAAAGACTTATGAAGTTGCATAGTGACCCTATAGATTAGAAGTTTTCATATTAGTGTAGTGCTTGCAGTTGTCTCATATTATTTGGATTTGATCTCTAAATACATAGACAACTCACTAGCTATAGCACAATACTGATATAACGCCTGAGTCATATTAATGTGGAATTTGGATTCTACAAAATATGAATGATGCTGGCTAAGGAAAACAATTGGGTTTGTTGGACAGACTCAATTTGTTAAAGCAGGCTTACTTGTTGTTGCCTACCTCTTGAGTGCTAGGTGAGCTCTTGAGGGCCATGGGTATGTGATATACATTGAGATGTGTATATGATACCGTGGATTGACAGTATAGCAAGTGGGAGAAATTGTTAGGGTTGGTGCTTGAAGTGCCAATCCGGATCGTATTTATGTCCGATTCATAAATACGAACAATTAATTTTTCCATAATATTACTTATTTAATGGTAGCACCTCTTGTCTTTTATACACATATTCGATCTAATTGCGATTAGATATCTAATTATGATTAGATTGAAACTAAATCTGATTTAGTGATACGTGTATATTAGACAAAGACCATATGATTTACAACGTAGTGCACAGTTACAACGTAGTTTGTAATTGACATTGGGATGCGTCACTATAAGTTGTATATCCTTAAATAAAGTTCTTGATCAAGATTTACTAACATGGGTCGGTTAGTAAAATCCGTTGAGACCAGTACATGTCATATATCGTGACTTGGTCTGATGGTTTATTCCAATGAACCACGAGTCTCGGGAGACTCGTATAGACATGTAAGTGTTTATTTGATAAACACTGAATGACTCACTGAAGATTTCCTAATAGATGGTACACCAACGTCAATAGGAATCTTCTCGAGTTGAGCGAGCATAGTGGTCCTTCGACTTGAGATACCACATTGGATATATGACTTATCCTCCACACTTTGATGGTAGTCACGTCACCAATATATTCATGATCAGACCTCCACTTTTTCGTTTGGTGTGACTGATGCTCATGATATCCAGTGCGTATCAAGATAGGATCCGTCAGTCATGTGTATATGGCATAAGTATCCTCACGTGTTTACGATATAGTAAATCCATGGCCGTGGTATAACTTCGGAAGCTTGTTCCGAGTGTTATTTAGAGATCGTAAATTGAAAGTCGACTATATTATACCAAAAGGATTTGACATTTTTTTTATCTATATCCCAGATATAATATGGATAGCCTGTGACGGAGGGATTATACGTATGCAATGACCTCAACTTGCATAGTTTAACGAGAATATCTGTGGTCGTCATAATTCATGAGTGGGTGAATTATAGACACGAAATTGGATTTCGTGACGGATAAACCTAAACTTAGAGAGTCCCACAATATGAATTGTACTCGTTGAGCACTTAGGCAACACATTATGAATAATACAGATTATTCATAATATTTATCGAATTAATTGAGTCAATTCGAATCGTTTAATCGATTAAACGAAAACACATGCTTTAAGGGATTTTGGTCAATCGTAATTATTGTGTATTTGTATTTAATACATAATTTGATTAGATACACATTAATTAATTGTCAAATGAGATTTTGACACATGCCAGTAATATATGTATTTGTTATTTAATGTAAATAAAAAGACATATATTATAATAATTATATTAATTAATTATTTAGATATTTAAATGTTAAATATTTGAATAATTAAATAATATCCATTTTTCATAATTGTTATGATAAATGTTTAATTATTATTAGTGACATGTGGTATGTTTTAATTAAGCTAAATGTGTGCAAATTTGATTTGTTACCAAAAAGCGTAATGTTATTTAATTGGATTAAATTTTATAAATGACCAAAATGGCCCTCCAAAGTCGCAACCGCTATTTTTTAAAGTAAAAAATTTCATTTTCTTCTCCAACTCCTCCATGGCCGAGAGCTCCTAAAAAAAAGGGTTCCAATATTGCTTGATAATTCAAGTAAATGAAAAGAAGAAAATCAAGAAAAAAAAGGCCAAGGAATTAAAGGATTAAAGGTAATTCTACAAATCCCTAAGCTTAGAAATTTTGTTTCTTGTTTCTTGAAGATCTAGTGAGATCTAGGGTTTCTTTTTTTCAATAAATTTGGGGCTTTTGGTTTTGGAGGATGGATTTGGAGGCATATAACATGTGTGGAGTTGATTTGGGTGATATTATTGTAATATTTGTCTAATTTGATCATTTGATGATATGTTGCCATTCTAGAGTGTTATGACCACTCTTGTAATGCCTAGAATTGTTCTTGGGTGGTTCATTTGTGGTGACTTTAGTTGGTGTTTAGATTAATTAGATTAATGTTGAAAAAGTTGGATTAAAACATGAAAAATTGATAATTATTGCTTCTGAATCAGATTTGGAAATACTGTTCATATGGTGATGAAAATAATATCTTATGAATGTATTGGATGTGTTTTGGGTGTTGGAACAATTGCCGAAAATTATTTCGGAGTTGAAATAAGCGAAAACGGCGAAAAACGGCGTTACCAGGTGACTTTTGAGCCAACAGGGTGACGGCTGTACAAACAATGAATTTGTCACTGTTCGGGCAGCCCATGAACTACCATAATACTATTGGGGCTGACCTGGGTAGCCCTCATGTGTATTAGATAGTCGGTTCGGTCAAAAACTCGTTTTATGCTATTTTGCGGAAAAACTTTTTCGTAAAAGTTTCGCGAAGTTTCTTAACTATTTATGTCGTTATTTGATATCGTAAATATGTTTAGGTGAAATATGAATGAATTATTCATATTGGATATTGAATAATTCATTCGGTAATTTAAAAAAATTTTAAATTACGATTGCGCCCGAATAGCGCATCCGCCGCGCCCTTTGCCCAAAACACCAACAAAAACAGCGGAAGAAGCAGAGTGTCATCAAAATTTCTTAGAGGATATTTCAAACTGGCCAAAACTAGTGTCATCGGTAAGTATACATTGTGATAGTCAATCGGCTATTGGGAGAGCCCAAAATATAATGTATAATAGTGAATATCGATATATACATCGAACACACAATACTATAAGGCAACTACTCTTAAACGACCTTCAATAGATTATGTCAAATCGAAGGAAAACCTGGCGGATCCACTTACTAAAGGTTTACTTCAAGAGCAAGTTGAGAAGTCATCAAGGAAAATGGGCTTGAAGCCTATAAATTAAGAATTGTAACTTTGGAAACTCAACCTAGCTGATTGAAGATCCCAATATCTAGGTTTGAAAAGGACAACTAAAACTTTGTGCAATTCAAATCAAGCACTGTATAGTTTTATACTCTTTACCATTCCCATAATGATGCAGAGTGTTGTCTGTCAATGTTAGGTTAAACTTAGGCTTTTAATGATCACTACATTATGAGAAGAGTCATAATATGTGTATTGATAAAATTCCTTACACAATTGATTATCTATTTCAAGTAAGAAGTGAAGTCATTTCCACGAGAATTTTTAAGGCTGGATTCCCTAAAGCATTTGATAAAGCCATGACCGATGTTCATGGATGAATTGAGTATAACCGTAGAATGAGAAATGGTCGAAGTGAAGCTGTGTGATGGCTATTGTCTTGGTTTACACCAACAACGAAACAGTTCAAGACCATGAGTCACTGGTTTGCCAAGTAAATCTAATAGTCATTTGCTAGGAAAAGTTCAAGGTGAAAGTTACATATTCCGATGCAGTTTTATTTCAAGAAAACTATCTTAAGTGTTTACATTCATATATAGAAAAATCGTGGGAATTGTAGGAAATTTCCTAAATATAAGGTGTATTTATAGGGTGTATTGTGATAAGATATATCCTTAATATGTGATCTTTAGGAAAGACACCAAATGAATGAATATATCATTAAGAGGGAACAAATATGAGCTTTGAGTTGGAATGGTACTTTGAAGAGTTATGATTCAAATGAGTGCCCCTTAATCAAGAAGTAACCAAGTATCATAGGAGAACATTAGCCATACGATATCCGTAATGCACCGAGGTGAGACTAATAGGTTCTTAAGAAAAGAGTCAACACTCGACTTGATTTTATTCTTAAATAATCTGCAAGTTTTTCAGGTTTTTCTAATTAAATTATGCATTAATGTTTTATAATATGCATGTTTAAAAGGTGATTAACAACACATCGTGTCCAACATCAACTAGGTTATGTAATTTTTCAGAGTATCATTCTCAGTTCAGTTTTTCTCCTATCCCAGCAAAAAGAGATGATGGTTGCTTATACCGTTGAAATAACAACTGAAAATTCTCGTAATCTTCTCACAACCACTTTGCATATCTTCAACCTGGATTTTTCTACACGTTAAGCTTGCGGTTTTGATCGACTCTATAAAGAGACATTCTAGCAGAGGTGTTGACTCAGTTTTCATAGTCACATAAGAACTCCAATAATAGTATTATCGTTCTCGCGTAATAATTGTTGGAAAAATGCTTATTTATAAGCATTTTGAGGCTCAATTTTAAGCATGGTCCACTTCGTGTTAGTGGTTGTATTGAATGATTCGGATACTCCTCCGTGAGTACTTCGAAATGGTATATTCATATGCTTAAAATGGTGCTTGGGTGAATGAGAAATTGTTGCTCAAAGTTCACAATTTTCAAGCCTTTTGTATTTCCATAACAACTAATTTAATTAGCTTGGTGGTTACAAAAGTTTAATTTCCATAACAGCTAATTTAATTAGCTTGGTGGTTACAAAAGTTTAATTTCCATAATAGCTAATTTAATTAGCTTGGTGGTTACAACAATGTGTAACATCTCCCATTATGAAATTTAATTGGCTAGTTATTTTCTATTAATTGAGATGTGTTTTCTTTTCCTATATAAACAACATCAGTTCTTGTTTTCACATCAGAGAATGAAATAGAAAATAGAGAAAGACATAGCACACACACGAAAGATCATTTTCTTTGTTTTGTTAAAAGGAGAGTTCAAACACTTTGTGGTTCGTTGGATACGAGTCTGGTGGTGCCCTTTCTCGTACGTTTCCGTTGTATCCTGGGAAACAATCGTCTCACGTTCTACTGCACCTACGGTAGGGGACGAATTTTGTTTTAAGGATATTGTTGTTTTTACAACAAGCCTCGGGAAAGTTCTGATTTGCATCAGCTTCAGCTTCTGCCTCTGCCTGCCAACAGCCTCTGCCTCAGCTTCAGCTTCAGCCTCTGCCTGCCAACAGCCTCTGCCTCAGCTTCAGCTTCTGCCTCTGCTGTCAGCCTCTGCCATCAGCCTCTGCTGTCAGCCTCTGCCTCTGCCATCAGCCTCTGCTGTCTGCCTCTGCCATCAGCCTCTGCTGTCAGCCTCTGCCATCAGCCTCTGCTGTCAGCCTCTGCCATCAGCCTCTGCCTTCAGCCTCTGCCTCCGCTCTCAGGGTCTGCCTCTGCCCTCAGCCTCCGCTCTCAGCCTCTACCGTCAGGGTCTACTCTCAGGGTCCGCCGTTAGGGTCTGTTTGAGGATAATAATTATAATTGTAATTTTGTCATATTCGGATTTCCCAATTACCGTGTAATAATTGTAATAATTATCATCTACAGTCTTAAAACAAAATCTGTACTCTGTGGATATGGAAATCAGTCCAAACACAGTAGATCCGAATATGGCAGCCTCTTCGGCTGGCCAGAATGTTGTGGCAGCCCCCGTGGCTGACCAAAGTGCAGTGGCAGCCCCTTCGGCTGGCCAACTTGCATCAGCCTCTGGGCTTAATATGGCAGCCGTTGTGGCTGGCCAAGGTGTTTCTGCCTCAATGGCTAGACAACCTGTTGGACATGTGAGCCATGTCAATCCTGCTGCGGAAAAACCTGAAAAATTCAGTGGTCAGAATTTCAAAAGGTGGCAACAGAAAATGTTTTTCTACTTGACCACGTTGAACCTTACAAGGTTTCTAAAGCAAGATGCTCCTGTTCCCAAAGAGGGTGAGATTGATATCCAAGTCATCAGTACCATTGAAGCTTGTAAACATTCTGAATTCCTATGTCGGAATTATGTGCTGAATGGGCTAAGTGATTCCTTGTACAGTGTGTACGCTGGAATGAAAACAGCTAAGGGCTTTGGGAATCTTTAGATCGAAAATATAAAACTGAGGATGCCGGTACTAAGAAATTTGTCGTAGGCCGTTTCCTAGAGTTTAAAATGATTGATTCCAAAACTGTGATAAGCCAAGTACAAGAACTGTAGATTATTCTAGCAGAAATTCATGCTGAGGGGATGAGTTTAAGTGAAACCTTCCAAGTAGCCTCGATAATTGAGAAACTACCACCTGGTTGGAAAGATTTCAAGAATTATTTAAAGCATAAGCGAAAAGAAATGAGCATTGAAGACTTGATTCTTAAGCTAAGAATTGAGGAAGATAACCGAGTTTCTGAAAAGAGAGGAATGACTCATGAGGCCAAAGCAAATGTTGTCGAACATGGCCATAAAAACAAGAACCTCAAGAACAAATGGTCAAAAATGGGCCCTAAAGGGGGAGTTTCCAAGAAATCAAAATTTCAAGGAAAATGCTTCAACTGTGACAAAATGGGTCACAAGTCTTCTGAGTGCAGACTGCCGAAGAAGAAAAAGAAACAAGAGGCTAATGTGCTAGAAAACATGACTCAAGATGTTTCAGACATTAACCTCTCTGCTGTGGTTTCTGAGGTGAATCTAGTGGGTTCTAACCCAAGAGAGTGGTGGATTGATACTGGTGCCACTCGGCATGTATGCTCAGACAAGAGCATGTTTTCTTCATTTGAGCCTGCTGAAAATGGGGAAAAGATATACATGGGAAATTCAGCAACATCTGAGATAGAATGTCAAGGAAAGGTGATTCTGAAGATGACCTCTGGGAAAGAGTTGACTCTGAACAATGTTCTGTATGTACCTGAAATACGGAAGAATCTTGTGTCTGGATCGCTTCTGAACAAGCATGGATTTCGGATGGTGTTCGAGTCTGATAAAGTAGTTTTGACTAAAAATGGGATGTATGTGGGAAAAGGGTATGTAACTGATGGGCTTTTAAGCTCAATGTAATGGTTGTTAAACCCAAAAATATCAATAAAGCTAGTTCTTCTGCTTATATTGTTAAGTATTCTAATCTTTGGCATGGTAGATTAGGACATGTTAATTTTAATTCATTGCGAAGTTAATTAACATGAATCATATTCCCAATTTTAAAATTGATAACAAACATAAGTGTGATACTTGTGTTGAGGCAAAACTAACAAGATCATCTTTTCATAGTATTGAAAGAAACTCTGAACCACTTGATCTAATTCATACCGATGTATGTGATTTTAATTCAATACAATCGAGAGGCGGTAATAAATATTTTACCTTTATTGATGATTGCACAAGATTTTGCTATGTGTATTTAATGAAAAGCAAGGACGAAGCTATAGAGAAATTTGTTCTCTATAAGAATGAAGTTGAGAACCAACTGAATAAAAGAATTAAGGAGTTAAGAAGTGATCGTGGTGGTGAGTATGTTTTCCCTTTTGAATCACTTTGTGAACAAAATGGAATCATACATCAAACCACAGCTCCTTATTCACCTCAATCCAATGGGATTGCGGAACGTAAGAATCGTACCTTGAAAGAGATGATGAACGCTATGTTAATCAGCTCTGGCTTACCTCAGATTATGTGGGGAGAAGCTGTCTTATCAGCTAATTACCTTTTAAATAAGGTACCACGGAAAGAAGCAGGGAAAACTCCTTATGAAATATGGAAAGGAAGAGTACCTTCCTATAAATTCCTACGAGTGTGGGGGTGTCTTGCCAAGGTAGTTATTCCTCCACCTAAAAGGTGAAGATAGGACCAAAAACTGTTGATTGCATTTTCATAGGATATGCACATAACATAATGCTTATCGATTTCTTGTGCATGAGTCTAATGTACCAGATATTCACAAGAATACGATAATGGAATCGAGGAATGCATCCTTTTTCGAATACGTTTTTCCTTGTAAAACAAGAAACAGATAGGGATGAGGAATATGTAGCAGGACGAGTAAAATATAATTCGAATTCAGATGTGCACAAACGGGCACATGAGACTATCATTGAAGATCGTCAGGACCGAGACAAATTAATGTTCCAGAGGATCAACAAGTTGTTGAACCTGAACTAAGACGTAGCAAAAGAGCTAGAACGGAAAAATCATTTGGACCAGATTTTCTGACATTTTTGCTAGAGAATGATCCTCAAAGCTATAACGAAGCTGTAAGGTCAGCTGATGGTGCCTTGTGGAAAGATGCCATCAATAGTGAAATTGAATCCATCTTACAAAATCACACCTGGGAGTTAGTGGATCTTCCTCCAGGATGTAAATCTTTAGGATCCAAGTGGATTTTCAAGAAGAAAATGAAGGCAGATGGATCAATTGACAAGTACAAAGCAAGACTTGTAATTAAAGGTTACAGACAACGTGAAGGTCTTGATTACTTTGATACTTATTCTCCTGTAACGAGAATAAATTCCATAAGGATGATACTAGCGATTGCAGCTTTGCGCAATCTTGAGGTACATCAGATGGATGTGAAAACAGCTTTTCTGAATGGAGATTTAGATGAAGAAATCTACATGGAACAACCTGAAGGTTTTATAGCTCCAGGACAAGAAAAGAAAGTCTGTAAGTTAGTTAAATCCTTGTATGGATTGAAACAAGCCCCGAAACAGTGGCATAAGAAGTTTGATGACACCATGTTGGCAAATGGTTTCAAAATCAATGAATGTGATAAATGCATTTATGTCAGAGAGACAGAAGTTGGCTATGTCATTTTATGTCTCTACGTTGATGACATACTGATTGTCGGGAGTAATGTCAAAATGGTGAAATCTACCAAGAATATGCTGAAATCCAAGTTTGACATGAAAGACATGGCCTTGCAGATGTCATTCTTGGAATAAAGATCTCGAGAAGTCCAGATGGACTTATTCTTGATCAGTCGCACTATGTGGACAAAATTCTTGGTAAATTCAACGATGATGATTTAGCTGTGGCTAGAACTCCTTTAGATGTGAGTTTACACCTATCAAAGAATAGGGGAGATGGTATATCTCAAGTAGAATACTCTAGAGTGATCGGGAGTTTGATGTATCTATCGAGTTGTACAAGGCCTGATATAGCCTGTACAGTAAACAAGCTCAGCAGATATACGAGTAATCCAGGGGTTGATCACTGGAAAGCAATAGTGAGAGTACTTAGGTACTTACGTTTTACTCGTAATTATGGGTTGCACTATCATAGATATCCAGCTGTAGTCGAAGGATACAGTGATGCTAATTGGATATCTGACATGAAAGACTCAAAGTCTACTAGTGGTTATGTGTTTACACTAGCAGATGCAGCTATATCATGGAAATCCTCCAAACAGACTGTGATAGCCAGATCTACAATGGAATCAGAATTCATTGCATTAGACAAGTGTGCTGAAGAAGCAGAATGGCTTCGAAATTTTCTAGAGGATATTCCAAGTTGGTCTAAGCCAGTGCCAGTAATTTGCATTCATTGCGATAGTCAATCTGCAATTGGAAGGGCACATAACAATATGTATAATGGTAAGTCTAGACATATTCGTCGTAGACACAATACCGTTAGACAATTACTCTCTACTGGAGTTATTTCGATTGACTATGTAAAGTCAAAGGATAACATTGCGGATCCGCTAACCAAAGGGTTAAATAGAGAGTTAGTTGTGAAATCATCGAGGGGAATGGGACTGAAGCCCATTAGATAAATGTTTATTACGAAGGAAAACCCAACCTTGTTGACTGGAGATCCCAAGAACTAGGTTCAATGGGACAACCTACTCGTAAAAGACATAATTGGATCACTGTGGGGTTACCCTCTAGTCCATTCCTATGATGAAATGAAACAGTGATGCTCGTATGGATAGAGGTTAAGCAAAAGCTTTTAATGATTCTTATGCGTCGGGAATCCGAGCAGAGTATTACGAGATACTCTTAAATAAGAAATCACCTATGTGAGAGAGAAGTGGGGCCGCTTCAAAGGGAATTGTACGGGGCACAATTTTAGAAACTCTTGCAGAACCAGGTAGATGTTCATGGCCAAAATGAACATAATAATGAGAACTCAAATGTGTAGGTAAAATATGTGTGATATGTGTTCTCCAATTACATGAACGGCAGTACAGTTCAATGACATCGCGTCAACTGTCAGCCAGTAATGAGATATATTTTCACAAGGGAAGGTTCAAAGGCTGTGGCCTACCTATCCTATGCAGGTGTTGAACCGTTGAACTCTTCTAGGTCAAAATAAAATTTTTATAAAATAATTTTATTCGAAGTTTTTCGCCAATTTCATTCATGTGGGGGATTGTTGGAAAAATGCTTATTTATAAGCATTTTGAGGCTCAATTTTAAGCATGGTCCACTTCGTGTTAGTGGTTGTTATTGAATGATTCAGATACTCCTCCGTGAGTACTTCGAAATGGTATATTCATATGCTTAAAATGGTGCTTGGGTGAATGAGAATTGTTGCTCAAAGTTCACAATTTTCAAGCCTTTTGTATTTCCATAACAGCTAATTTAATTAGCTTGGTGGTTACAAAAGTTTAATTTCCATAACAGCTAATTTAATTAGCTTGGTGGTTACAAAAGTTTAATTTCCATAATAGCTAATTTAATTAGCTTGGTGGTTACAACAATGTGTAACATCTCCCATTATGAAATTTAATTGGCTAGTTAATTTCTATTAATTGAGATGTGTTTTCTTTTCCTATATAAACAACATCAGTTCTTGTTTTCAACATCAGAGAATGAAATAGAAAATAGAGAAAGACATAGCACACACACGAAAGATCATTTTCTTTGTTTTGTTAAAAGGAGAGTTCAAACACTTTGTGGTTCGTTGGATACGAGTCTGGTGGTGCCCTTTCTCGTACGTTTCCGTTGTATCCTGGGAAACAATCGTCTCACGTTCTACTGCACCTACGGTAGGGGACGAATTTTGTTTTAAGGATATTGTTGTTTTACAACAAGCCTCGGGAAAGTTCTGATTTGCATCAGCTTCAGCTTCTGCCTCTGCCTGCCAACAGCCTCTGCCTCAGCTTCAGCTTCAGCCTCTGCCTGCCAACAGCCTCTGCCTCAGCTTCAGCTTCTGCCTCTGCTGTCAGCCTCTGCCATCAGCCTCTGCTGTCAGCCTCTGCCTCTGCCATCAGCCTCTGCTGTCAGCCTCTGCCATCAGCCTCTGCTGTCAGCCTCTGCCATCAGCCTCTGCTGTCAGCCTCTGCCATCAGCCTCTGCCTTCAGCCTCTGCCTCCGCTCTCAGGGTCTGCCTCTGCCCTCAGCCTCCGCTCTCAGCCTCTACCGTCAGGGTCTACTCTCAGGGTCCGCCGTTAGGGTCTGTTTGAGGATAATAATTATAATTGTAATTTTGTCATATTCGGATTTCCCAATTACCGTGTAATAATTGTAATAATTATCATCTACAATAATAAATTTCATTGAGCTCCAATAACAACCTTCTCGCAATCGCTAAATAATAATGTTTATGTTTTATTTATTTTTGAAATCGTTGGAAACCCCACCGCCAAACCACCCCTTTCGGGTTTAAATAGAACAGGTAAAATTCTCGGTTGTCTCAGACTCTTATAAGAAACGTACGCCCTGGGTTCAATCCCATAACCTTAAGATGAGATCCTGAACCTTATACCACCAAGCCACGCCCTTGGGAACAATAATAATGTTTACTTGATAGTTCAAACATGGAAATTTTTAGTTATCATCAAATATGAAAAAATAATAATAACTAGCGGCAGCCTGCACGATTCACAGGTTTTTTCCATTTTAATACGTTTAATTTATGGTTATTTTTTTATTCAATTTCAGTCGCACGACATCCTTTTGATTGCTATTACTGTTAGTATTGGTGGTGCGAAGGTTAAGACTATTAGGATTTGACTGGAATTGTTATCAGCATCGACTGGATATTGAAAACGGTAGTATCGATAATGAAATAACATATCATAGAAATTTGAAAAATTAATTTTGATTTTAATTTAGAAACCATATTCTAGTTACTATATTCAAGCAAAAAAGAAAAGTTACAGCAATGATAAAGCTAAGATAGTGTGGTTTAGGAATATAACTAGCAACTGTCAAGTGTCAAGTATAAACAGGGTGTTTTTATTTTGACACGTGAGGTCTTTAATCAACAGATAGCTTTTCATTAAGCACTGAACGGATATTTAAAGTTTAAATAGATTGATTTATATTACTTATGGCTGAAAGACAGTATTACAAATTCAATTAACAGTAATTATGATTGGGAAAAAAAAAATTACTAAACATATATGAAATGATTAAACAGTAACAATTATGATAGCAACTCTGCCCTGAAAATTTTTCAGTAACAGCGACGATTTGTAAAATATAATTATAAACTTGTTTATATGGGTGCATTCTCCAGGGACGTGATTTGGTGGTGTAGGGTTCAAAATCTCACATTGATATTCTGGATTCGAATTCAGGAAATGGTTTTTTTATAAGAATCTATGACAGCCGATGATGTTTCCAACGATTTAGGGGGGGGGGTTGAGTTTGATGATTGGATATATAAAATTGGTTTTGAGTAAGTAAATGTTCGTAATAGTTTTTAACTTTTTTTGGTTTCCCACCCGATATCCAGTGCCACATTGGGCCTGACTAATCCGGATTCGGACCGAGAGTTGTACGGTATGGTCCTCCCAACGATGGTGACTCTAGCGGGACTCGAACTAGGGAGCATACCCAATCGAGCCTCCTAGGATTGAGCCAGCTGTTACTCAACCAACCACTCGTTGGTTCATAATAGTTTTTAGAGTATAAATAGATCCATTTTTTAAAGAATTAAAGTAAGGATTATTTTGGTATTTGAAAGAGCGTTTAAAATAAAAATTAAATTTTGACATTTAATAAATGAGGGTAAAAAGTAATAGAGTGATCAAAGTAAACTTTGTAGTGTAAATAAACTTACCCTTTCATAAATCTTTCTTGATTTGAGGAAAAATAAATAAATACATATAGATTTTATAAATACATACGGCCATAGCCAAGGATGTATTGGCAGTAATTTAACACCAAAAAAAAAAAAATCAAAACTTTCCGGTGATTTATTGGAATTAAAGAGAGTTTAGGGTAATAATTTCTATTATGAAATATCTCAGGGCTGTAGTGAAATAATACTAAAGTCCGGCCCGGCCCAATTTTGCTTAAACGTATTGAAATATCTAGGTGTTTTAGGGTTTAATACCGACTCTGGAGTTAGGGTTTTTGAAGTCACTTCACCATTTTTTCTCGTCATTTCGCCATGTGGGCACTCCGTCGAGCTTCTACTCCTCTGAAGTAACTCTCTTTACGTCTCACATTTTTTTTTTAATTTTCATTGTGAAATAAAATGAAATGATTAAGTTGATACTCTGAAATTAAATCACTCGAGGTTATATACTGTCGATGTTTATTTTGTTTATTTTTATTTCATGCCGATACTTTCTTTAATTACTTAGAATTACATATGAGCTGCTGATATTGTCGTGGATGATTCATATAACAACATCATGACCTCAACCGTTTTTTGATAAAAGATTAGTTGAATTTTTTTTTTATTATCTGGTTTTAGGAGTCAGGTATTTGGCCTTGGAATTGCTCGTGCTTGTTGCTCTGAATTAGAAGTATCAATTGGTTGCGTAGAAAGTGAAGCAGTTTTTCGCTTGTCTCCAAAAGCAGTCACTGATGTAGGTCTAACTTTATTGAGATTTTACCACCAGACTCGTGATTGTTCAAATATCTTCAGTAGATGGCCTGGCCTTTCCTCGCAAGCTGGTGCGGAAAGCAGTGGAGAGGAAGATGACTTGGAAACGCCTGATAGTACTGATGCTGCCAAGGATGAAAATGAAGATGGATTAATTTCTGAATCAGAACTCTGTGGTGATCATGATGATATTGAAGATCCTGCTCAAAATGATCTGGAATCATCGGAGATAGAGACTGATTCAAGTGGGAAAACCACATCAAGGAAGATGAATTTCTCAAAACTGTTGAAAGTGGTCATGGATGCTCCTGATATTTCTGTCCATAATGCTCTTAATAAATATGTTGAAGAAGGAAATGATCCGAGCCCTATTGAGATCTGGTCAGCAATAGTTACTCTTCGTAAACGTCGAATGTACAGGAGGGCATTGCAGGTAATTTGTCATTATTATATCATGCATTTCAATCTTAGTTTACATATTGCTGCATTTGTTTTATTCAGTGTGCTAAAGCATGTTGCATATGCATTTGTGCGGACTCATAATGAACATAGAAATTTTGCAATCCATTTGCATGTAAATGTACATCTCATTTTTTACTTTGCTCTGAAAGGTCCCTGTGCAGCTATTAGGTTATTGTTGGATTGAATATAGTCTCATACTATTTGTCTGTAATTCCTCCTGGGTTGGTACGTGAGGTCTGAGGTTTGAAATCCACTCGCACGGATGGGAGTGCGTTTTAGTTTCTATTCTTCGTATTATTAAAATAGAAAAAGGATAAAAATATGTAGAGTTTCTTGTTGCAAGTGCGATATTTAATTTGGCATATTTGGCATTTTCAAAAATTGAAGTCAAACGTGTTTCATTAATCATCATCTTCATGCTTCATTTACTGATACAAGAAGAATTTACAAACTGTCCGAAAAAACACATAAAATAGTAACATAATTTGATAGTAGCTTCCCAAATTTGTCAAATAAAAAAGAAATGAAACCTCTTCTACTTGGTAAAAATCAATCTCCAACCCAATTAAAGGCATTTTATACCTAAGGAGACCACACCCCCTTCAGCATCTTAAAAGTCATATCCCTCCCCAACCAATCACCCAAAAATTGCCTTTACTTAATGGTTGAGATAAGGGACCATAGAATCATACAGCTAATGTGTATTGATTTTATCTACTAGCACAGCCTCTGCGTGTGTGTATGTGTGTTCTGTTCTGATTCAGGTAGTTTTATGAAGGCACCGTTTTGATACATGCATATTTGTGCTTTAGTTAGCCATTAACACAATCTTCATATCTCAGCTCTTGGAGTGGGTGGAGACAAATAAGCGGCTTGAATTTGTTGAGAGAGATTATGCTTCTCATATTGATTTAATTGCCAAGGTACGAGGCCTCCAAATGGCAGAAAGCTATATTCAGAGGATCCCGGAATCTTTTAGAGGGGAGGTAATCGACCAAACCTTGTTGGCCAACTATGTGGCTGGCAACAATGTGAAGAAAGCGGAAGAAGTTTTCAACAAAATGAAGGACAAAGGATTTCCCGTTACATCATTTGCTTGCGGCCAGCTGCTGCTCCTCTATAAGAGGGTTGACAAAAGGAAAATAGCTGATGTTTTATTATTAATGGAGAAAGAAAATGTCAAGCTCACTCCGTTCTGTTACAGAATCTTAATAGACACTAAAAGTAAATCCGGTGATTTAACTGGGATGGATCAAATTGTTGAGACAATGAAGTCTGAAGGCATTGAACCTGATGTCATCACGCAAGCCATCTTGGCCAGGCGCTATGTCTCTGGTGGACTCAAAGAAAAGGCCGAGGCTATTTTGAAAGAGATGGAAGGAGGCAAGTTACATGAGCACTATGGGACATGCCAGCTCTTGCTTTCTCTTTATGCAGAGCTTGGGAAAGCTGATCAAGTGGAGAGAATTTGGAAGGTCTGTGAATCAAATCCTCGGCTTGGTGAGTGCTTGGCTGCTATTGAAGCTTGGGGAAAGCTAAAGAAAGTTGAGAAAGCAGAGGCTGTTTTCAATAGAATGTCTAAAACATGGAAGAAACTCTCTTCAAAGTATTATACTGCACTCTTGAAGGTTTATACAGATCATAAGATGGTAGCGAAAGGGAAAGATTTGGTTAAGCAAATGGCAGAAAGTGGGTATCATATTGGACCATTCACTTGGGATGCGCTCGTGAGGCTCCATGTGGAAGGAGGGGAGGTTGAAAAGGCCGACTCTATCCTGCAGAAGGCACAGCAGCAAAACCAATTGAAGCCATTGTTCAATTCTTATATGGTCATCATGGATCAATATGCAGAGCGAGGTGATATCCATAATACTGAAAAAATGTTTCATATGATGCGGCAGGTTGGTTATGTGGCTCGACCCAGTCAATTCCAAACTTTAGTCCAAGCATATATAAATGCCAAGGCTCCAGCTTACGGAATTTGGGAGAGAATGAGAGCAGATAATCTATTCCCAAACAAGGCTTTGGCAGCACAAGTGGCTCAGGTTGATGCATTTAGGAAGACAGCGGTGTCGAATTTGCTTGACTGAGGTTCTCACCTATTTTGTATGAATTCTTATCAATGCACACATTTTTAGTTATTTGTTCTGACATTTGCTTAAATGCATCATCTTTGCCCAAGTTTTTTTTTGTTTTGTTTTTTTTTCAGGAATTTTAAGAAATAAGCCACTAGCTATTCTTAGTTTAGCTGTATTTCTCAAAAGTTGGCTCTTCTTTCTCTCAAACATAAACCTTGGTTGGTTAGAGTGTGTTGTATAAATCACAAGAGAGGAGAGAGAGCATGTATTTCAAGGAATATTTTCCCTCTTCTTCACTTCATTTTCCATGAACTCTGCCGATCTTTAGAATTTTTTGTAGAATTTATTTTGATCTCTGAACTTGAGCTTGCAAGATTGTAGAATATATTTTAAAAGAATGTCGGGATTCATTATCTAAATTTGACCCAACACGAAACAGAAAAGGAATAAAAAAATGGATTGGAATGTTTATTGTTTTTGGATTTTGCTGTATGATTGTTTTAATGAAAGAATTATCATTTTCTAATTAATTTCTTTCAATTTAAAAGTGAAGAAAACTCAGACCAGGTGATTGATTGAGATTCTAAATTTGACCTAAATTAATGGAAATCTCAAAACCGAATAACAAGCTTTATGTGGGCCCATTTCTCGTTCATTTCCGACAACAAAACCCTTCCTGAGATTATATACTCTTCTTCACAAAAAGTTAATGCGAAATAATAACTTGGTTCCATTCGGCCAAAAAAAAAAAAAAAAAAAAACCACTCCATTTCACAATTTTTTTTTTTGATACAGAAGAGACTGATAAAACAGCACTGGACAACAGAAATCAAAAAGAGATTTCTCGAATTAACTCATCATGAACTTGTATTGGTGGGTGATCAAACCATGTCATT
This sequence comes from Zanthoxylum bungeanum, assembly GCA_019454045.1. Lineage (NCBI taxonomy): Eukaryota > Viridiplantae > Streptophyta > Magnoliopsida > Sapindales > Rutaceae > Zanthoxylum > Zanthoxylum bungeanum. The sequence continues at coordinate 76,123 of SKCR01038370.1, forward strand.
CACCAATTCCTAGATAACCGAGATGCATAAGGCAATCCGCAATAACAGACTGTTTATCAAGTGAACACATTCTTTTGAATGAATTTCCCTAATGAGAGAATTGCATCTCATCTCAAGGCACATTTAAAGCCCATATAATAGCCCCATAACTCGACTTGAAGAACATAACCAAAGCCTAATTTAATAGGGATCCCATAATCCATGAACCACTAGAATCTCTTACAACCCTGCTAGCAGCTCCAAAACCATCCTTATTACAACCCCTATCAGTATTGATTTTCCAATAGCCTGGATGAGGAGGCTGCCATCTTGTGTGAATCCTTCTATTTAGACGGGTTGTTGCTGAAATGAACCTCTCTCATTTACTCACAACATTTCTTATGATCATTGCAACAATATTATAAGGAGGAGGTATGGTTTTCTCAAACAAAATTATGCATCTCCTCTTCCAAAGGTACCACAATGTATAGGGAAAAACCAAGTTCCAGTGTCTGCCTTCACACCAGAAGCTGTTACTGCTAAAGTTATGATTGAGCCAGCAGTCAAGGTTCTCCTCATTAGCAAAATCATACCTATTGCCTGTTATAGTTTCCCAGACTTTGACAAAGATTTTATATCTTCTGAAGATGTGGTTTAAATCCTCGTTCCCTTCATTACAAACATGACAGCTAACATTTCCATCAATACCACGAGCAGTTCTGTGTTGGTTAGTTAATAATTTTATATGACAAACTACCCAAAGGAACATGGATATTTTATACAGAAGTTTAAGGGACCGGATCTTACTCCAGCTCCATGAAGAATGAGTAGCAGGATTATTGGAGTAGACAGAGCTAACCGAGAACTGGCCCGAGCTTGTGTGTTTCCAATAACTCGAATCTTCCCCACTAGTCAATGTGCCTCTATGGATGCAACATATGGTTTGGACAATATGTTCTGGAAGCCAGTTTGACATGGGCCTCTCTGTTCCAAGACCCATGATTCAAGAAATGGTTAACTTTACAGTCCCTGAAAGTTAAAATGGCATCATACAAAGCATGATAGATCAAGTGACTAAAATTAGGAACCCAACTATCATACCAAAAAAAGATTTTGTTCCTTTAGCCAATACTCTAGCTAATTCCATTGGGAAGCAGCTTAGCACCATAAATGATACTTTTCCCGGAATGTGAGCAGGAATAAGACACCTTGTTGGTAGACCCGGCCACGGTTCCGGTTCCGGTTCCAGAACCGGAACCGTGGCCGACCGGTTCGGTTGGGGTTCGACCCCAACTTGAACCGGTCGGAACCGGTGGAACCAAGGTTCCACCCCAACCGGAACCGTTTAAAAAAAAAACAAAAAAAAACCATGCCCCCAACTTGGGCTACTAGCCGTTGGGCTCCCCAACGGCTAGTAGTCGTTGGGGGCCGGGGGGGGGGGGGCAGGGAGCCAGAATTACTAATATATCCCTAATAACGGTAATAAAACGGTTATATTTAGATGCATTTTTGGTATCAAAAAATTTCTAAAACTCTATAAATAGGATTCATTTTTCATTATTTCAACACACCAAATTCTCAACTCTCTCATTTCCAATAATTCTCTTATTCTCAATCTCAATTCATACAATTCTCTTATTCTCAATAATTCATACAATTATCTTATTCTCAATCTCATTCAATTAGTTATTATCATTCGTAATTAGTCAATTTTCTTATTTTTATTCCTAATTTCTCAAACGAAAAATGGCAAGCTCATCTGAGAACATAATGTCAAATATGCCAACCCAAGAGAGCGGCCCTAGTGTCGGTGCACAATCACAGAGAAGAGAAGTTAAGGCTCGTTCCTCAGATGTTTTCAAAATTCATTTTCATTTGGAACGCCTAGAAGATAATACACAACGAGCAATTTGCAACTATTGTGGGGTTACCTATAAATTTTTTGGTGGATACGGCAATATGATCAAGCACCTAGAAAGACATCATCCGGTTGAACTTGGAATTGATACGACGCAAACTCAAATGTCGAGGTACGCATCATCTAGTAGAGGTACGAGTGGTGTAGATTTATTTAAATATTCAGATGCAAAAAATAGAGAAGAATTTGCGAAATTAACTTGTATGACACATCTTTCTTTAAGCTTTGGTGAAAAACTTCATTTTACTAATTACAAGCATAATGCTTTAAACCCTTCTGCATGTAGAATGAGTCAAAACACAACAAAACGTCATATTTTTAAATTATATAAAGATGGAAAAATTATTTTAAATGAAATATTTAAAGAGATGAAAGGTCGTATTTCTATATGTTCTGATATTTGGAGTGACCATTGGCAAACACACTCATACATGGGTGTGACTTGTCATTGGATTGATGCATCATTTACCATGCAAAAACGACTTATTGCATTTAGAGTTTTTGATGACCAACATACTGCACATAATATTTATAGAATAATGAAGGTAATTTTTGATGAATATGGTTTAGTAGAAAAATTTTAACAATTGGATTTGATAAGGCATCTGCAAATACTGCATCCATCAATGATTTAAAATCCTTATGTGAACCAAATTTAGGGGGTCGATTTTTTCATATTCGTTTTACATGTCATGTCCTTAACTTATGTGTTCAAGACGGTCTAAAATTATTATCACCTTTCCTTGATCCAATTAAAACGACACTTAACTGTATTTGGTCATATTCTCAAGTTAGGAGAGAATGGACGAAGTTTTGTAAAATAAATGGTATTAAACCGATTAAATTTTCAAGAGATGTTCCAACACGTTGGAATTCAACTTATTTTCTTTTATGTCAAGCATTTCAATACAAAGATGCATTATATAGTTTTTTTTCTCAACATGTTCAAAATATCACACTTTATCCCAGTCAATGAGATATTTGTGAATTTTTTTTAGATATTTTAAAAGTTCTTAATGATGCTACTTTAATTTTTAGCGGTGTATATTATCCTACAACACATTTATTTCTTATTAAAAGTTTGAATATTGTTGGTACTTTGGATGAACATGTTGAAAGTAGCGATCCTAATGATCATGTTTTGTTTGAAGCCATTACTGCTCTGAAGTTAAAATGGTTGCATTATTTTAGAGAAATTCCTTTACTTTATCTTATTGCTGCTGTTTTTGATCCTAGATTTAAATTAGAAGGTTTGAATGGTGTTTTACAAGCTTACTATGGTTATTTAGGAATATTAGATGAAAGTGATATTACAAGAATAATGACGAAATTAAGAAATGATTTAATTGATTTATTTAATGATTATATTGTACGATATAACTTAGGAACATTAGGTGAATCTAGTAGTAGCGAACCGGTAATTCAAACAAGACTTAGTGCAAGGGATCGTTGGTTATTGCAAAAAAATAAAAAAAGCTAAGGATACGACAACTAATAACCCTGAATTAGATAATTATTTATCTACAAATTTCGAGTTTTCTACTGAAAGTTTAGTTAGTAAAAATTTTCAAATCCTTGAATGGTGGAACCGACATCAAAATATATATCCTGTTTTTATCAATTATTGCTAAAGAGATATTGGCATCACCTATTTCCACCGTTGCGGTTGAGCAAGCCTTCAGCTTGGGAGGCAATATATTGGAAGCTAGGCGATCTTCATTACATCCAAGCACTCTAGAAGCAACAGCTTGTGTGGATGATTGGACTCGAGCTGATCTGAGACAACAAGAAGATGCCCATGATGATTTTGAAGATTTGTTCGATAATGCATCTGCAAGTGCAACAACAAGTGCAAGCGGAACCGGAGCCGTAAGATCAACTGATAATGATGATTGATAATTATAAAATTGTAAATTTACAAAGGGGATATGACTTAAAATTGTAATGGAACTACGTGAGATTTGATTCCTCTCACCCTTGGAGGATACGTAGGCAACTTAAATTTTTAAAACTTTAAGCTCAAGCTCTTTAATGTAATAATTTTATTTATTTATAAAATTAATCTCATTTATTTTCAAAATAAAAAAAAGGGTTCGGAACCGAACCGAACCGGTCGGTTCTGGTTCGGTTCAAGGTTCCGGTTCCACTTAAGTGTGGAACCGAAAACCGGCCGGTTCGGTCGGCCGGGTCTACTTGTTGGTCACCTCTAACAAATGCCTTCCTTTAAGGTATTTAGCTTTGGACATTCTTATCCATAAAGCATCTTTATTTTTATGGAGTCTCTATGCCATCATAGCAAGCAAAGATTGGTTCATAATATTAGTTTTTTTAATTCCAAAACCCCCCATCTTAAGGAGCTGTGACTTGGTTCCAATTGATCAAATGAATAACACATTTAGATTCAGTTGTACCCCATATGAAGCTTCTATTTACCTAGTCCAGTTGGTAACAAATGCTACTAGAAGCTTGTTTGACATCACGGTGTAAATATGAATAGCAGATGTCACTGATTTAATGATAGTAGCACTTCCAACAAATGGGAGCAATTCACTCTTCCAAGAGGCAAGTCTACCTCAGACATGTAAGTAGTTTTAGAAATTCTATTTTGTATCAAGGGCACCCCCAAATAATTTCCAAGATCATCAACATAAGGGGTATTACATATATAAGTAAGTTAATGAGCAAGTCTGTAACTGACATTCTTGGAACAACATAACTTTGATTTATCGAAGTTAATCAGCTACCCAAAGGCTTGACAGAAAAGCTCTATAGTGTCTCGCATACAAGTAACTTGGTCAGCACTGGCTTCACCAAAGAGGATAAGATCATCGGCGAAGCATACATGAGTGATACCTTCATCATATCTACTTATATTGACAGGCTTCCAGGTTCCTCTAGAGGAATTTTGATGAATGAGCTGAGAAAGCTTATCCATACACAACGTAAAAATGTAATGGGATATGAGGTTACCTTGAAAAATTCCACAACCAGGCTGAAAAGCTTCAGTTTTTTCACCATTAATCACCACTTAATAAGTAACTGTAGTAATGAACTCCATAATAAAGTGGAGTAATTTTTTTTTTGGGGCCGGGGGGGGGGGGGGGTACAACTCGAATAAACTTCCATTGTACCTTATCATAGGCTTTAGCAAGGTCAATCTTCCAAGCAACCAGCCTTTTTTTTACCTTTCATTAGGGGTGTGCAAAATATCCGCTCAACCCGCCAACCCGTCCAATCCGCAACCGACCCGCCCGCCATGTATGGGTCATTAAGTTAGGTGGTTTGGGTTAGGTGGGTTAGATCCCTAAAATTACGGATTGGATTGGGTTACAGATTGAAAAATTGCCAACCCGCTATAACCCGACCCGCCCGCTTAATTAGTAATTTTACATACATAAAAAATATATATATATTAGTTGAATTTGGGTATGTTAAGACTTAAGACTTTGAGTTCGTTGATTTAATTCTACTATTTTTTAATTTCCTAAGCTGTAAGGCAAAGCCTACTTTTGCTAGAGATGATATATCTCTTTTTCATTGACTCTATGTTTGTGTTGGAATTGAGATTATTCAATGAAATATACCTTTAGTTTTTTTGTGTGCATTAGTTATATTTTGAGATTATCAATAACAAATTGTAGTTTGTGATAATTTTTTTTAAAAAAATTGTTAATGCCAACCCGCCTAACCCGTTGAGTTGAAACCGCCAAAATTTATAACCAATCCGTCGGATTTAGACTTTGGTGGGTTGGTGGCGGATTGAAATTTTCCCAACCCGCTAGTGACGGATTGGATAGAAATATTGGCCTTTACCCGCCCAATCCAACCCGCACACATCCTACCTTTCATATATCTAAATTTTTGCATTATCTCATGGACAATAACAATGTTATGAAGGATCTGTCTATTAGGAACAAAGGCAGCTTGATTAGGACTAACTGAGGTATTCATGTGTTCTTTAAGTCTCTGCACAATGATCTTTGTTATGATTTTATAAGCTGTGTTGCACAAACTAATAGGTCTCAACTGGGCCACCTTTAAGAGATTGGGGACTTTAAGAACAAGAACAATAAAGGTGGAATTGAGAGTGGCAGAGATTAACCATGTTATTAGACTTTTGCTGACCATATCACAAATATCCCATTTACACAAATCCCATAAGTCCTGGTAAAACTTTACAGGCAGACCATCTGTAGGGAACGTTTTTCTTGCGCAGCGGAAGCGACTTAGGCACACGGATTGGACCTGAAATTTTTTTCTGCCCTTCCCTTTGAACTGCCGAATGTTACTGCCACCACCAAAAAAATTTTGCTTCAGTTTTAGACAAAATTCTAGCCCTAAAACAACCCCGGAATAGTCCCCGAACATCCACAACAGTTGGACAAAAACTAGACTATTTTGGACTCGATTCGTGCCCAAAGTATTGCAGAAATAGCCCCTGAAATGCGTGGATTATGGCTGTGTTTTGGTTCTGATTTTTCACTTGAAAACAGCCCCAACATAGCCCCAAAACACAACAAAATATTCCAAAAAAAAATAAATTGGGTTAAAACGAAACCAAATCGAGTTCCGTTTCACCACGTGTAGGGGCGGCAGTGAGCAAAAAAAAAGCCTCACTGCCGAGTATAACAAAAATAAGATGAAGAAGATGATTTGTTCGACACCACAAAGTCTTCCGAACTAAATCTCGTTACCAACGGAAACTTGTGTGGGCAAGACTCACAAAATAATCCCTAAACGTTTTAGAGATTTAATCACACTTGATATTTGTTTTTAATTTCTTCTATTTCTTTCTTTTGGTTTTGTCTCAACTTTTGAGAGAGAATGATCCAGAAGAAGATGGAGGCTAGGGTTAGAATGAAAGACATAGTAAAAAGAAAAATAATTTTTTTTTTATACTTAGGTTTATTTGTTTCCAAAACAAACAAATCATTTCCCTTCCCATCAAGTCAAAATTCAGCCAAGGAAGTAATTTTTATTTAATTTTTGTATCATCAAAATCAATTACCATAATGGAAAAAGATGTTACAAAAATAAAAGATTAATTCCTATTAAAAGAGTTGTAACTTCCAAATAAAGTCCAAGGGTTTCCAAAACCCAAAATTTGAAATTTACATAATTAAACTTTTATTTAATTATATCATATATAATTAAATACCAAGTGTTTAAGTATCATATAATTACAAAAGCTATATATTAAACTTTTAACATATGGTTTCAAGTGTGAAAAAATAATATTATTAATAATATTAATAATATTTATACCTTTGTGAGTGTATAATTGGACTATCTAATTATACTAAATCCGTTATAGTATATCGAACTAGCACGAGGACCAAATAGACATACGGTTCCGAGCTCCAATAATCTCGAAATATTTATTAAGCTCTTAATTAAATATTTCGAATTATTAACTCCAGGTTATTCCACTAAAAATCCGAAGTTGCACTCTCATTGTCGCAGATGATATATTAAGCCGAACCAAGTCGGTGTCCATCGATATAGTCACTACATACGAATTGACCCTTCACGAGTATCTCGTAATTAGAATCGGGTCATAATGTCTATTATACTCCTCTAATTATTTATATCTTAAGTACCATTGATTCTCTAATAAACGATTTATTCATAACTATTATGAATCTTAATCTTTCTATTCGTAACAGAAAGATTTGAGCACTCAAACCATTCAAGTACCGAATCAACCTTTAAGAAAGACACTCCTCTACTCTCGCAAGGAGTGAACTCCATATCTATGTAAAACGTTCCTAGCCACACAAAAAACCATGACCCCAAAGTACATAGCTATTGGTTGTGACTGCTACACCAAACTCACATTTGTAAATCAAAGAACATAGCTTGCCAAACAAGAGTTCGTAGTACACTTAGGATTAAGATCAATCCATATATGACCATCTAGTAGATCAAAATGACTTTATTTTTTTAACGGATATTATAAGAATGTCATTTCCATCTGGGTCCAGTCCTATATGATCACACTAAGTCTGAAGGCACATAAGTAATCTATGGTATTCTAGATAATTTATAATATGTGAAAATTAAACAAACACTTTGATAAATGAATAATGCATCATTTTATTTCAAAACATATAAAACCATTTACATTACATGCAGCTCTAGGGCATATATCCTTGTAGGAAACGCTTTCCTCGCGCAGTTGAAACTTCTTAGACATACGAATCGGACTTGAAAATTTTTTCTGCCTTTCCCCTCATTTTTCCGAATGAAATCAACAGGTGTACTGAAGTTTTGCTATTATTTTTGACTAAAAATCAGCCTTGTTTCAGTCCCGGAACAGCCTCGAATAGCTGTGCAAAAACTGCATTGTTTCACACCCAATATGCACCCAATGCACTGCAGAAATAGCCCATGAAATGCGTGGGCTTAGGCTGTATTTTGGTACTGATTTTTCACTTGAAAACAACCCTAACACAGCCCTAAAACATCACAAAATGTTCCCAAAAAATCTGGACAAAAACGAAACCAAATCGAGTTCCGTTTCACCAAAAAATGGGAGGTAGTGAGCAAAACAATACCTCACTGCCGTAAACCACAAAGAATGAGATGAAAATGAATTTTTTTCGACACCACAAGTCTTCCGAATTATATCTCGTTACAAATGGAAACTTGTGTGGGCAAGACTACAAAATGGTCCCTAAACGTTTTAGAGATTTTAGCACACTAACAACTTTTTTTTTTTTTTTTTCTTTTTTTCTTGTTTTTCTTTCTCAACAATTGAGAGGATTTGGAAGAAGAACCAAAAGGTGGCTAGGGTTAGAATGAGAGATTCAGCAAAAAAGAAAAATCCAATTTTCTTTTATACTTAGGATTATTTGTTTCCAAAACAAACAAATCCCCTCCCCTCCATTCTTAGCAAGTTTCGGCCAAGGCATAAAAAAAATTTAAATTTTCCATTAATTTTTGTAACAACCATATTAACTTTCCTTAAAGTAAATATATGTTACAAATTTGAATAGTTAATACCCATTTAAATGGTGTAACTACCAAAATAATGTCAAGGGTTTCCAAAACCCAAAAATTTGAAATTCCAATTTTAGCCTTCATTTAAATTATGTCATATATAATTTAAAATAAATGATTATCGTATAATCATTTATTATATAAACCATATAATAACTTTTAATATATAGTTCCAAGTGTGACAAATAATATTATTAATTATATTACTAATATTTATACATATGTGAGTATATAATTGGACTATCCAATTATATTAAATCCGCTATAGTAAATCGAGCTAGCACGTGGACCAAATGGACCTACGGTTCCGAGCTCCAATAATCTCGAAATATTAATTAAGCTCTTAATTAAATATTTCAAATTATTAACTATGAGTTATTCCATTAAAAACCAAAAGCTGCACTCTCGTTGCCGCGGATGATATATTAAGCCGAACCAAGTCGGTGTCCATCGATATAGTCACTACATATAGATTAACCCTTCACGAGTATCTCGTAATTAGAGCCGGGTCATAATATCTGTTATACCCTCTAGTTATTTTTACCTTAAGTACCATTGATTCTCTAATGAGCGATTTATTCATAACCATTATGAATTTTAATCTTTCTATTCGTAATAGAAAGACTTGAGCGCTCAAATCTTCCAAGCACCGAATCAACCCTTAAGAAAGATATTCCTCTACTTCTCGCAAGAAGGAGTGAACTTCATGTCTCGGTAAAACGTTCCCAGCTACACAACAGACCATGCCCCCAAAGTGCGTAGCTATTGGTCGGGACTGCAACACCAACCTCACATTTGTAAATTTTAGGACATAGCCTGTCATGCAGGAGTTCGTAGTACACTCAGGATTAAGATCAATCCATATATGACCATCTAGTAGATCGAAATGACTTTCTTTGTTTAACGGATATTAAAAGAATGTCATTTCCATCTAGGTCCAGTCCTATATGATCACATCACACAAGGTGCCTCCATTCTCATGTCTCTACATTGACGATCCCGGATCAAGGTCGCCATACAAATATAGAATGGACCGCAGCTATAGATAAACCACAAACAAAGTACCCGCTTTGTTTGCTCTCTATGGACTATTCAAGATTACCAACTTCAGACTTAAATCCTCTTGTGTATGACACTCATACGCTAAGTCTGAAGACACATAAGTAATATAGGGTATTCGAGATAATTTATAATATGCGAAAATTAAACAAACACTTTGATAAATGAATAATGCATCATTTTATTTTAAAACACATAAAGCAGTTTACATCATATATAGCTCTAGGGCATACATCCCAACAATCCCAATAATCTCCCACTTACACTATAGCAAATGGGACATGTCACGTAATCCTAGACCATCTAGGTGACCTTCAAACACTTTAGTAGACAAGGTCTTTATAAATGGATCAGCCAGGTTCTCTGTGAATTTCCTCTTTATATGTTTTCCCCTCTTGTGGCTTCTTGGATCTTTTGAATTCGCCACTGCACCACTATTATCGCAATGAAGTGTGAGTGATTTATCCATATCTGGAACAAATTCCAGATCTCTCAAGAATTCACGGAGCTAGACTGCTTCCTTAGCTGCTTCACAAGCTGCTACATATTCAGCCTCTATGGTGGAGTCAATAATGCAAGATTGCTTTATACTCCTCCATACTATATCCCCACCATATAGGGTAAAAACTGATCCATATATTGATTTCCTAGAATCGACATCTGTCTGAAAATCAGAGTCTGTATATTCCCTTAAGATCACATCCTCACCGAAATACACAAGAAAATAATCTCTCATTCTCTTAAGATACTTGATAATGTGTTTCACAGCCACCCAGTGATCCAATCCTGGGTTCGAATGAGACCTACTGACTACTCCCACTGCAAAACATATGTCCGGTCTCATGCATAACATAGCATACACGAGACTACCAACTACTGAGGCATATAAGATATGTCTCATTTCCTCAACATCTTGAGGTGTCTTAGGAGACTATTCATTTGACAAATGAATTCCATGCCGATAAGGCAAATTGCCTTTCTTGGAAGTCTGCATCCTAAATAGCATAAAGATCTTGTCGATATAGGATGCCTGAGACATAGCTAACAATAATTTCTTGCGATCCCGGAGTATCTGAATCCCAAGAACATAACTGGCCTCTCCCAAATCTTTCATTTGGAATTGGTTAGCTAGCCAGGTTTTCACGTTCGATAATATCTTTACATCATTCCTAATGAGAAAAATATCATCGACGTATAAAACAAGAAAAATCATATTCCCGTCAATGACGCGCTTGTATACACAAGGCTCATCAATATTCTGATCAAAATCATAAGACTTGATCATTGTATCAAATCTTATATTCCAAGATCGAGATGCCTGCTTAAATCCATAAATAGACCTTTTCATCTTGCAAACCTTTTGCTCTTGAACTTGGTCTATGAACCCCTCTGGTTGTACTATATAGATACACTCATCAAGATTGCCATTCAAGAATGCAGTCTTGACCATTTGCCAAATTTCATAGTCATAATATGCGACAATGGATAGAAGACTAATGATAGATTTGAGCATGGCTACTGGCGAGAAAGTTTCCTCATAGTCAACTCTCTCTTTCTGGGTATAACCCTTGGCCACTAGCCTAGCCTTGAAGGTCTATGCCTTCCTATCTGCTCCCCTCTTTCTCTTGTAGATCCACTTGTAACCTATAGGTTTAACCCCCATCATGTTGGTCTATAAGTTCCCAGACTGAGTTGGAGTACATAGACTCCATCTCTAGGTTCATGGCTTTGAGCCATTTCTCTTTGTCAGAATCATCCATTGCACTATGATAGGTCAATGGATCATCTATATCATCGCTAGATGCGACAACTTATGCCTCTCCAACCGTAAGGTAGCGATCAGGTTGTCGTATAACCCTCCTACTGCGTCTAGTGGTAGGTCATTCTGACGAACTTGCATCTGACACTCAGACGTCGAAGGTGCTATGTATTTGTCAACTGTCATTGACGATGGTGTGCTGGTCGAACCAGTAAGTAACTCCTGGAGTAACATTTTACTTCGAGGCTTGAACTTCCTCATATAGTCCTCCTCTAAAAACATAGCATTTATCGATACAAACACTTTGTTATCTTCAGGGCTATAGAAGAATCCACCCCTAGTCTCCTTAGGATAGCCTACAAATAGGCACACCTGAGAACGTGGCTCTAACTTTGTAGTCTTATTCTTCAGCATATGTGCTGGACACCCCCATATGCAGAAATGTCATAAATTATTTTTACGACCACTTCACAACTCTAAGGGAGTCTTAGGAACAGACTTAAATGGAACTACATTAAGGATATGCATTGCAGTTTATAACGCATATCCCCAGACCGAACTAGGTGGTGAGCTATAACTAAACATAGATCTCATCATGTCTAGTAAGGTCTGATTTCTCCTTTCTGCAACACCATTTGCTGTGGTATTCTAGGCGTTGTGAGCTGGAGTGCTATCCCATGCTCAACTAAGAATTCCTCGAAATCTCTGTCAAGGTATTCTCCTCCATGATCTGACCGTAGAGTCTTGATTATTTTATCTAACTGGTTCTCAACCTCAGCACGATACACTTTGAACTTTTCAAAAGTATCTGACTTGTGCCGTATTAGATAAACATATTCATATCTTGAATAATCATCAATAAATATGATGAAGTATTCATAACCACCTCGGGCTCTTACATTCATCGATCCGTAAACGTCCGAATGTATAAGCTCAAGTGGTTGACTGACTCTTATACATTTTCCAGTAAAAGTTCTCTTGGTCATTTTCCCTTCTAAATAGGATTCGCTGACTGGTAAAGTTCCGAGCTTTAACTGGTTTAAGGCTCCGTTCTTTATCAATCTATCTATCCGGTCAAGGATGATATGACTAAGTCTAAGATGCCATAGATATGTGTCATCGTGAGAAATATTTTGTCATTTAGTTTTAGGTTTCTCAACCTTAAACATTTCAATATTGAGCAGTGACTTATGTGTTAACGATCTTAACACATACAAGTTATCTCCTAGTTTCCTTAGCATATAGGTAATCCATTTTTGAAATAATAACTATTATTATTCGATAAAATGATAACCATTTTGAAACAGAAATCAAATTTCCATGACAAAACATGAACAAACACCACTTTGTTTAAATTCAAATAACTTTTATTTGAAAAAATTGAAAACTGATAACTTCCAATACTTTACTGAAATAACATCTCATGTCATGACTCTCATAGTAAAGTTACCTTTAGAAAGGTCTTTACGTATATCAAGTAGCTATACCCTTAGCCTTTCCAGTGCTATTATTCTTCATCTTTGCAGATTTTGAAGACTCATCAATATTTACCTTAGCACTGGGCTTACGAGGATCCACTAGCAGTCTAGCATGGACTCGTAGTGGGTGAGCTCATTAAGCAGATGGGTCAACGTAAAAGTCAACTTGTTCATAACATAATTGCTTTTAAACTGCAAGAAACTCTTCAGAAGAGTTTCCATTATCATGGTCACCTGGCTACGCTCGTCAATACGAGCTCCATGAGTCTCGGTAGTGTTGAGATAGATCATCATCCTTAAGACATGCTCTCAGATTGATGTCTCTTCCTTCATCTTAGAAGTCATCGTTGAGACCATGGCCTCATGGAATTGACGCTCCAACGGTTTCCCGAACATGCCCTGCAATGACTCCATCATCTGAGATGCTGAAGCCATAGGTTCATATTTTGCAGTCAGAACCTCAGACATCATTGCTAGCAAGTAGAAGCGAGCTTTCTCATTAGCTGCGACCCATTTCTGGTAGGTATCGCGCATAACTTGGCTAGCATTTCTGGCTAGCTCAGGAGGATACTCCTGTTAGACAGTTATGACCCATAGCGTCACTATTTGTAAAAAGACGTTGTGTTTTTGTACAAATTAATTATGTAGCAATGGAAATTGCCTTTTATAATTTCGTAATTAGATTACTTAAATGTGTGAATGATGAAAGTCCTTATGATTAGTTCCGGATTGAGATGATATGAGACAGTATCAATCCATGACGGTTTAATCATTAAATATGCCTAGTTGTAGTATTATCGAGACTGGACATCGATAATGCGGAATAGACTAGTATCGCACTTGTGCGTGTTATGGAAGCGTAACATCATAGTTCTAATATATTTAAGTATTGGATACTTATGCAAGTATGATAGGAGGTTGTGTTTTACCGATGGTACGGAAAACAGCTTCTCTCTGGATAGACCCCACAGAATCCCATTGGTAGTATGACTATGTGTCTATGGGAGTCCGTATCAGGGTAGGTGTATTTGGTCTTAACTTGAGACTTGCATCGCTAGTACTTGCGACAATCAATACGCTTTGGTTTTGGTCGTCCAGGACTTTAACAGGTTATGTGTACACCTCTTCTGGGTTTATTGAGAATCGTAGTGTATTGGGTGTGATGTCAAGACAGAGGTATCACTTCAGTCATATGGAGATGATGGTCACGCAGGGATACAGAACTGGTTCTCTAAAGGGTTTCAACCGTCGGGATAATATGACTAGGTCATGATTATCCGATAATAAAGAGACTAGTTGCTAGTGATCCGATATATGCTTCGTACGGGGTAGACACTGTTCCAGCCCCAGGCCTTGCATGTGACATCCGATACTGGATCACGAGATACGCAATACTACGTATACTACGTCTGACATAGATTATATATTCCATTAAGAATATTTCTGGAGAATTGGGTAGGCATGACGCTTTGCTAGAAGCCAACCTTGTCTTGTAAATCGGTAAAAATGTAGTACAAGGTACGTACGTGTTCGGATAGTCCGACGACCAGATTTACTGCCAACATATCCAGGGATCTCTTAGGTCACTTCCCGAAGATTCACCGATGACGTATGATTCAAACTTTATTAATCTGGGATTAATAGCGGAGAGACTTTATCTGGGATAAAGTATTATTTGAAGAGAGAGAACGATTAATTTGGAATTAATCGATAAAATAATATATTCGATATATTATATGAAATTGGATTTCGACGCGGAATTAAAATTAGATTTTAATTCGGGCTAACGAATTGATTTAGAATTAATTCGCAAGCGACGTGAATAGTAATTTTGCTAGGCATGATTATTTAATTTAATTTGATTTAATTACGACGCAACGGAAAATTTGTTAATTCGGAATTAACGAAACCGAGCCCGGAATGTGTTTGCGACGCCACTCCGATTTTGAATTAAGTGCGGCCGCAAGTCACATCGCGAGTCACATCACTTGTCACTTTAGTGATAGATGTCAAGTCACCTTTTTGGTGAGTGACATCCAGTCACTATTCATGATATAAGTTGGTGTGGGCTTTTAATGCAAATTTGGAGCCAAAACTTTGGTTGATTTTTTGAAAGGCTAATACCAAATTTTGGTAATAGATTTTATTATTGATTTTAGAAAATAAATTGCAAACAAATTGAAAACTCTCTCTCTCCCAAATATAGCCATTGCCGTGACTCTCCAAGAGGAAAAGAAGCTTGATTTTCTTTCATCTTTTGCTAGCACAAACAAGGAATCAATACAAGGTGATAGGGAAACCGAACTAAGAGCTTGGGATCCATTGGAAGCTTGGAGCTTGTTCATCTTCAACAACAAATCTTGCCTTGGCCGAAACTTGGAAGCAAGGAGTAAAAGTTTTGTTGATCATCACATCCAAAGTCGATCAATGTAAATGTGTTTCCGCCACTCTTCTTTGTGTATTCATTCAATTTCTATGCTTATATTGATCTTGGGACCACCCTAGAAACCAACAACTCCTCTGTAAGGACAAACTTTAGGTCTTCACAGACTAGGATAACGTTCATGTTACTTTTCCACTTAACATAGTTTTCTCCCGTTAATTTATCGTTTGAGAGTATGGAAATAATTGGAGAAACCATGGCTGAAAAATAAAATAAACATGCATTTAACATTCATTCATCACATATTAAAATCATCAAACAATTTTGGCATAAAATTAAACATGATGCATGAACCATGAATAACGAATTAGAAATCTAACAGAATTACTATGCCACAGAAATCTATCATCCCGCAAGTAAGTGCCATCGTAGGGTAGGTCAAGTACTTGCATGATAAATCGAGACAATCTCAGTTGATTAACATATACGAGAATAAATCGTATTCCTATATTAACCAACTACTGTTTGATTTGAGCAAGAAATTTTATTAACAATTAATTATTCCTTTGTGAGTGTGACCCGCCGTTTCCGGATCCTTGGACTTAACAAGTGAAGTGTCGCCGTAGGGTATGTCAGTTCATAAGATACATCTAGAATCCATATCCTATCGGAATTTAAACCTGATATTGACCCAAAATGGACACCATCCTAAGAGGACAGAAGAAAACCTAATATTGAATCTCATGTTTTGTTTGATTTCCCTATTCACTAGTTCAACTTGACCATTCGTTTGAGGGTAATAGGAGGTGGAAACTTTTAGTGTGACTCCATACTTTTTCATTAAAGACTCAAAGGTCTGTTACAAAAGTGTTTGCCTCCATCACTTATAATGGCTCAAGGATTCCAAATAGACTTAAAATATTTTCTTTTAAAAATTTGATCACAGTTTTGTGATCATTATTCAGACAAGGAATCGCCTCTGTTGGGGC